>CAUOFW020001291.1:0-110619 GCA_963454935.2 Ilex paraguariensis | reverse complement strand
ATCGTTCATTCATGCTCTATTGGAGGAGGGTTTCGAGTTGAGACGGTATTCCTATTGGGGCGTGACCTCTTGGATTTGCCAACATTTGTTTCTCATTTTTACTAGCATCAAAACAACTTCACCAAACACTTCAACAACAAAGATTTTACACTTTCTTTCTCCCAAAATCACCGTCCCCTCGGTTTAACTTCCTTCCCTGTGGAAACGACCTTGGGAATACCACCAAGTAAAACACGATCCGCAGAAGTCTCCTTGCGCTTGGGAGCACTTTTGTTCACACATACTCACATTATGAAATCTCATTCATCCACCATTCCGTTGCCCTTTCTTTTGACATCATCCCTAGGAAGTGACACTCCCCTTTATTCATATATTATACATGCTAAAGGTGATGTTTATAGGTTAGGAACACAACGAAATTTGTCAGCATTTTTGGCGCCGTTACCGGGGAAGGCAAGTGTCAACCAAGAAGGTGATTTTCGGAACGACGGAGGTAGTCCCATGATCTTCATCATGGGCTGAGGTACGTTGTTCCGTGTACATATCTGTTTTGTGTATAACTTTGTTTGTATATATTTTGTTTTATGTGGAGGCGGAACGACCGAAACCGACTTGTTAGACAAAATTTGGCCCTACCATGAATATTGACCAAGAACAACCCGAGGATGCGGGTGACAATTTTGACAATATAGGTGCAAATCCAAATGTCCAAAGGGGTGGGGGACCACAAGAACCCCAATACCCATCCGAGAATGAATTTTCCCCTCCCGTGAATGAGGGGAATAATTTTCAATGGATCCCCCGGTGAGGTCAATGAGGGATTTCCTACAACCAAGACGGCACCACCCATCATGCATCCTCCTTCCGGTCCAACTCATCTTTTCATAGTTAAGCCAGGATGTTGCAACTAATTCCCACGTTCAACGGACTTGAAACTCAGAGCCCCTATTCACACATAAGGGATTTTGAGGAATGGTTGCAACCTTCCTCCCAATCATGGGATGGAAGAGATAGCTAGAATGAAATTGTTTCCCTTTTCCCTAAAAGACAAGGCAAAAATGTGGCTTATTTCCTTAAGGCCTCGAACCATCACATCGTGGAGCCAAATGATTTCTGAGTTTTTGAACAAATTCTTTCCGTGCATAAACCACTGCCCTAAAAAAGAAAATTCAAAACTTTTCGGAAAAGCCAATGAGCATTCTATCAATGTTGGGAGAGGGTACAAGGAATTGCTACAATCCCTTCCACATCATGGCTTTGAACCATGGCATTGGTGAGTTTCTTTTATGAAGGAATCACACCGGCCATCGACAGTTCATTGACATGATGTGTAATGGGGAGTTTTTGAACAAAGACCCTGATGAGGCCTTAGATTACTTTGATACATTGGCACAAAATGCACAATCATGGGACATTACAGATCCCACCGATGTACCAAGGTCTTCTCCTCAAAAGACTGGCCAAACTCAAGGGAGGGATTTATGATTTAAGAGACCGGGGAACTTGTTTCAAAAATTGCTAAATTGTCAAGGAAGTTGAGAGTCTTGAAGTCAATAAGAGACACGAGGTGTCTAATGTGTCACGAACCGAGGAGGGTTGTTCAATTTGCGAATGTATGGAGCATTCCTATCGGATTGCCCAAACATTCTGACCCTTAAAGAAGCGTACCATGAACAAGTCCATGCCTTCAACAACAATAATCATTTTCTCCCAATTCAATACTTACAATCCGGGTTGGAGTAATCACCACAAATTTTTTAGTTTGAGAAATGAAACCCCATTCCTCATGGTTCAAGTGCATATGCATCTCTCATGCCTCCCAAGCAAAACCAATACCATGGCCAAGGGCAAGCATCTAGCTCTCAATACCCCAGGACCAATCCACAAGGGTATTTGTCAAACCCACCACCACAGAATTTTTCACCAAATCCACCTCCACAAAGTTTTTCTCAAGGACCGTCCAATCCATCCACATACCAACCTCCTCACAAAAGGAATTTGGAGGATATGGTCCATTCCTTCATTCAAAGCCACCCCATCAATACCAAAATGCCACAGCCATCAATGATGTAAGAGCCCAACTCACAAAGTTGACAAACTCCATAGGGCATCTCAACAAGAAAAAGGGGAAGTTCCCCGCTCAACCACAAGAGAACCCTAGGGGTCAACACCTTGTTGAGTCATCGGAACCTTCGAAAGAGAGTTGCGAGCAACTCAAAGCTGTCACCACCCTCCGCAGTGGCAAAGAAATTGACAAAAACATTTTGCCAACGGTCTCACCCAAGACCACATTGCCAAAAGAAAAAGATCTCTTGGGTGACGCCGACAAGAGTGAGGTGCGTGAAGAGAAAGAAAGAGGTTGTTGAGAAAGGAAAATTAATTGATGATTGTGTGTTTATTCCTCCCTTGCCTGCCCCTTTCCCAAGTCGTTTGAAGCCACCTGTCAGGTGGCTAATTATGCTGATATTTTGGAAATGTTTAAGCAGGTGAAGATTAACATTCCACTCCTCGACGCCATCAAGCAAATTCCATCATGTGCTAAGATTTTGAAGGACTTATGCACGGTGAAGAGAAAACTGAATGTCCACAAGAAAGCATTCCTCACCGAGCAAGTGAGCTCAATTTTGAGGACTACACTCCTCCCAAATTCAAAGACCCCGGTTGTCCAACCATAGCCATCACCATTGGAAATTATCGAGTGGAGCAAGCACTCCTCGATTTTGGGGCAAGTGTGAATCTTCTTCCCTACTCGGTGTACCAACAGCTGCAGCTTGAGGAGTTGAAGCCCACCTCAATCACACTTCAATTGGCGGATCGTAGTATCCGTACACCAAGGGAGTAGTTGAGGATGTCTTAGTTCAAATTGATAAATTTTACTTCCCTGTCGATTTCATTGTGCTTGATACACATCCTGTTGCAAACCTTAGCTCCCAAATTCCCGTAATACTTGGAAGACCCTTCCTTGCTACATCTAATGCCGTGATAAATTGCAGGAACGGTCTAATGAAGTTGGCATTTGGGAATATGACAATGGAGCACAATGTATTCAACTTGGCAAAGCAACCGGGTGATGATGAGGAAGTAAGTGAGGTCAATAGAATTGACACTTTGGTTTAAGGAGAAAATTGGATAGAGTTTGAGAAATTGGGAAAGAGGATGGAAAGGTGGATCCCTACATTCGAAGAGTTACCCCATCGAGAAAAGAAATTTTTTCGTCGGATGAACAAAAGCCCAACTTGGAGTTGAAGCCCTTGCCACCCATTTGAAGTACGCCTATCTTGGGGAAGGTGAAACATTTCCGGTGGTCATTAGCTCTACATTAAACATGGAACAAGAAAAAGAACTCTTGGAGGTGTTGAGAAAACATAAAGGAGCAATTGGGTGGACCATTGCGGATATCAAGGGGATAAGCCCTCTCATTTGCACCCACCGCATATATCTTGAGGAGGATTCCAAACCTTCCCGACAACCACAAAGGCGGTTGAATCCCATCATGAAGGAGGTGGTAAGGGATGAGGTTCTGAAACTACTTGATGTGGGGATCATTTTTCCAATTGCCGATAGTAAGTGGGTTAGCCCCACGCAAGTAGTACCTAAGAAATCCGGAGTTACGGTGGTTGAGAATGAGCTTATTCCTACAAGAGTAATCACCGGATGGAGGGTGTGCATTGATTACCGAAAGTTGAACGCTTGCACAAGGAAAGACCACTTCCCATTGCCATTCCTCGATCAAGTTCTAGAACGAGTAGCGGGGCATCTATTCTACTATTTTTTAGATGGATACTCCGGCTACAATCAGATTGAGATTGCTTTGGAGGATCAAGAGAAGACCACTTTCACATGCCCCTATGGTACCTTTGCCTACCGCCGCATGCCATTTGGACTGTGCAATGCTCCGGGGACTTTCCAACGCTGTATGATGGGAATTTTCAGTGACATGGTGGAAAAGATAGTGGAGGTCTTTATGGATGACTTTTCGGTGTTTGGGGATTCATTCGAGGGATGTTTGGCAAACTTGGAGAAAGTTCTAACAAGATGTGAGGAGAAGAATCTAGTCTTGAATTGGGAAAAGTGTCACTTTATGGTGACAGAAGGAATTGTGCTTGGCCATATAGTTTCGGCAAGGGGTATTGAAGTCGATAAATCCAAGGTGGAGGCCATCTCCAACCTCCCTACGCCAAGAGCCATCAAAGGCATCCGGTCATTTTTGGGCCATGCAGGTTTTTATCGTCGATTCATAAAGAATTTCAGTGCATTGGCCCGACCCTTGACCAACCTGCTGTCTAAGGAGGTCCCATTTGAGTGGTCGGATGATTGTGAGGCATCCTTTAAAAAACTTAAAAGCATGCTAGTCACACCTCCGATCATGCGACCACCCAATTGGGATCTACCTTTTGAGCTCATGTGCGACGCAAGTGATTACGCGGTCGGCGCAGTGCTCGGTCAAAGGGAGGAAAATAGACCATATGTGATACACTATGCTAGCAAAACACTTAATGAGGCTCAGATGAATTACACTACCACCGAAAAAGAATTGCTAGCAGTAGTGTTTGCCTTAGATAAATTCCGTGCTTACATCATTGGTTCGCCTATTGTTGTCTTTACTGATCACTCTGCTTTAAAGTATTTGTTGTCTAAGCAAGATGCAAAACCGAGACTCATTAGGTGGATACTCCTCCTACAAGAATTCGACTTGACGATCAAGGACAAGAAAGGAGTTGAGAACGTGGTGGCAGATCATTTATCCCGGCTTGTGGTGCAAGAGGCCGAAGAGCACATTCCTATCCCTGATTTTTTTCCTGATGAGCATTTGCTGTCAATTCACTCTGTATGTCCTTGGTATGCTGATATATGTAACTATCTTGCAACAAGACAGACACCACCGCAATGGAGCCCAGAAGATCGAAGATGATTTATGGCAGATGTGAAGTACTTCTACTTCGACAACCCGTATTTGTTCAAGTATTGCCCCGACCAAATCATGAGGAGATGCGTACCTGAAAATGAACAGCGGGATGTCCTTGCATTTTGCCATTCACAAGCTTGCGGTGGACATTTCTCAGCGAAAAAGACTTCGGCCAAAATTCTTCAATCAGGTTTTTACTGGCCCTCTCTTATCAAAGATTGTGTTTCATTTTGTAAGGGATGCGACAAATGCCAACGGTTGGGTAGTGTGACCCAAAGAAACATGATGCCCCTTTCACCAATACTTGTCATAGAAATATTCGACTGTTGGGGCATCGACTTCATGGGTCCTTTCCCTATGTCATTTGGTTATTTGTACATCCTCCTGGCAGTGGACTATGTGTCCAAATGGGTGGAAGCTATCCCGACCAAGACTAATGACCATCGAGTCGTAGTCAAGTTTCTCAAGGAGAACATCTTTTCAAGGTTTGGGATGCCTCGTTCAATAATAAGTGATGGTGGATCACATTTCTGTAATAGGTCATTTGCATCTCTAATGTTCAAATATGGCGTCACTCACAAAGTATCCACTGCGTATCACCCACAAACAAATGGCCAAGCCGAGCTAGCCAATAGGGAGATAAAGAACATTCTAGAAAAAATGGTTAACCCAAACAGGAAGGATTGGTCCGATAGATTGACCGATGCCCTCTGGGCATACCGCACTGCCTTTAAAACTATTTTGGGCATGTCTCCCTACCGGCTTGTCTATGGAAAGGCTTGCCACCTGCCAGTCGAAATGGAACACAAGGCCTATTGGGCCATTAAGACTTTAAATTTTAATTTGAGAATGGCCGGTGATCATAGGAAGTTAGAGCTGAATGAGTTGGAAGAGATTCGACGAGATGCGTATGAGAGCTCCAAAATCTCAAAAGAAAGGGCCAAAATCTTTCATGATAACTCCATTGTGAGGAAATCATTTGAGTCCGGGCAAAAAGTACTCTTATACAATTCTCGCCTCTCCATTTTCCAAGGCAAACTCCGATCCCGTTGGGATGGCCCCTATCTTGTCAAGGTGGCCTACCCCAACGGAGCTGTGGATGTTCAAAACCCCAAAAATGGCCAGACATTCAAGGTCAATGGCCAAAGACTTAAGCCATTTTTTGGGGGCTTTGAAGAACAAGTGGTGGAGGAGAATTTGATGGATCCGGTATACCCGGAAGTTGTGAAGGAATAATTAGTTTTTCTTTTTTCTGCTTTTTAATGTACAGGTTTTTATTTACTTACTTTATTTTTTTTATTCCATGTTAATTATGTTCTTTTGTCGTATAGTTTTATTTTTCTTAGTCGCAGATATTGGTGTTTTTGTCAAAGCTCAAGTGCGAGGTGTTCTCTAACCCTTCTTATCTTTTTACTGTCCATCATTGAATATCATATTTGTTTTAGAACACTGCATGAATCAAGTTGGGGGGTGAGGTTGCACTATTTGCATATTACACCAATGTTTGTGGGAATATTCCGCGCGAATATTCGCGTCTGCCGACACTAAAAAAAAATGGTGGGAATATTCCGCACGGATATGCGGCTGCCGACACTCAAAATAAAAAATAAAAAAAATAGGATGCCTTTA
Source organism: Ilex paraguariensis (assembly GCA_963454935.2). Taxonomy (NCBI): domain Eukaryota; kingdom Viridiplantae; phylum Streptophyta; class Magnoliopsida; order Aquifoliales; family Aquifoliaceae; genus Ilex; species Ilex paraguariensis. Next base: position 104,084 of record CAUOFW020001291.1, on the reverse strand, counting down.
TAAGGCTTTCAATTTTTTTTTCTCCCATCCACCGGTGATTGGTCTCCTCTTCTTCTTCCCTTCTCTTCTTCTTCTTCTTCTTCTTCTTCGTCGTTCTCTCTGTTCTCTGTAAAAACAAACCACCCATGCAAATCCATGACCATATACGCCGACAACCCAGTCCTTTGTTTAATAATTTGTCTTATATGTTTGTATTTGTTCATGGGTGCTCTTTTTCTGCTCACACTTAGGGTGAGGGGTTTCCAGCCTAACCCAAATCTCCCTCGAGTGGGTTAATTGTTGTGTTTTGTTTGTTGGTTTCGGCAGCTAAACAGATCTTTACACCCACCGCTTTTTCCTCTTTCTTCGTCTTCTTCTTCTTCTTATTTCTATTGTGCTATTCTCTATAACACGACCCAACTCCCAACAATCCCATGACCATATTCCCCGAAGACCCAGTCGTTTGTCTCATGCTCGGCATTTGTTTACTCTATTTGTACATGGCTCTTCTTCTTCTGTCTGCATTTAAAATCAAGGGTTTTCGTCCTAGCGAAAACCCAGATCTGCGTAGAGAAGATTAATTTGTGTATTTTCTTTGTAGGTTTCGACAGTTGAACAGATCTCTACCCTACAACTTGATCTCTAAACTCTACACACTGGTAAATTCGAAACATTGGGGACAATGTTCGGTTTAGGTTGGGGGTGTGATCTACGATTCCAGTTTGTTATAGTTTCGTTTGATCTACGATTTCAGTTTGTTATAGTTTCGTATTTAAAAAAAAAAAGATTGTTCTGGATTGCGTATTTTTACAGCATTTTTGCTTATATTTCATGATCACATCAAATGCAGCGTCAATCGTCTTTGTGACTGGCAGACGTTAAAGAACCAGATAGTGAGTCTTGAAGCATAGAAAGCATGGATGTTAAAATTTTTGGTTTAGTTTGGGAGTCTTGCGCACATTTCCATCTGATGTGCATGCTGTGATCATGAGAAAAACAAGAGTAGTCAGAAAAATTGAAATTCGAGAAGCACAAGCAAAACCATTGTGTGGCAGAAGTACTTTTGCTAAACGTCGTCGTGCCAAACGGCTGGGTGCTTGTAAACAATGTGGCAGATGTTTTCACATGAAAAAATACAATCAGTGTTCTGAACCAATTTGGGTCGTGCAACCGATCGATTAAACTGGATAGTGTATGGGCAGAGTAAGGATTTTCATGAGACGCCATCTTATACCAGTCCGGGACTTACATGTTATGTGGCAAGAAGTGGGAAGGGTCACTAATAATGACATAGACACAAGCGACAACTCGGATTAAATTTTAACTAATAATGACAAAGCTGTGGAAAAATGTGTTTTGGGGATGAAGGTTAATGGTCCGAAATTTTTTTTTGTAAATATTTGTTTATGTACAAAGTCTTTTTGTTGAAATAAAAATGTGGGTCGAGTAAGGATTGTCCTAAAATGCCAACTTGTAGCGTGGGTAGGGACCTATCCTGAGACACCATAGTTTTCCAAGTTCAATATGTGTATTTAGTCTTTTTGTAAATTTTCATAGATAAATGTGTATGTAAATAGTTTTGATTTTTATTCGAGTGAAAAAAAAAAAAACTGCATTTCCTTGAAAAATGGTATTTTCTCTATGCTTAAATGTCAAATGTACATTGGTATTTGTTAATCTTAAGGTACAAAATGACCAGACTCGAAAATAGAATTATAATATAACTGACATTCTTTGGAAACCTGACATAACCAGTGGAGATAACGAAGAATACCATGGTAAGTTTTGAGCCTTACGATGCTTTCTGAGAGACAATCAACATTTACTCAAGTAAGCTCTTTCACTTTCAATTGTTGAATAATCTCATTAAACTTGCTTTGATTAAATGCAACTAAAGTAATCTATTGACATATCCTACAGGGAACCTTTGCATGCGACACAAGCACATACTTGAGAAAGGATTTTAGGCCATCTTTGAGTTGATTTTGAACCTTAGCCATTGCTTCTACAAAATTATATCCCTAGTTAGCCATGTTTGAGCCTTCAATGAATGATGATTTTTTTTCTCGAAAAACCCATATGATAACCGAGCCACACACAAAAAAATAAATAAAAAAATACACTTAACATACCTTGCTATCCAATTTTTTCTTGCACCCTCTTATAAATCGGTATGACATAGAAAGGCAAGAAAAAAAATAGAAAAGAAGATGGTGGCTACTGTTCAACGAAGAATCGAAAAGCAAGAAAGAGGTGTGCTACATTAAAAAAGGGGATAGCTTTTGAATACCATTGACGTCATTTCATTAGCCACTAACCTCTGGCCACATTACAACCTATAGAAAGTCCTAATTGATCTCAAGTCTAATGCATGTGCACTGTCGACCGAAAACTAGGGTATGTTAAATAGTATTTCTTTAATTGCATTGATATTCTTCCATGAGATTATGCCAAGAACATGATTAGTACTTTCTTAAGACTTTCATTCCCTTTCTAACTGTGCATGTGATTCTTCGATTGACCATCCTCTGATCACATGCCCTTTGAGAGACAAGTCACTATAATCGGAGTGAATTTTTTGCTGAGAGCATTCTAAGAGAGATTTGAGAAATCAAAGCTATCCATGGAAGGTGATAAAGTAGAATGTTTGTTATATAACAATTCTTGCTACTAGAATGATCATTCCTACTACACAAGGAATTCCAAATACCAATGTAACAAGTGTTTATTTTTGTATAGAGTACGTACCAATGACAGAGAAGTGTTCGGGAAACAATTCAAAATTAAGAGATGTGTGCCTCAATGATTCTGTTGCTAACTCATTTTGACAAGAAATCTTACATATACACATCTTTTAATTGGAGTTTGTAGGTAGCTTCACTGGAAACCTTCACGAGACAAAACTCGTCCACTAGGGATCACCTAGGGGTTTAACGGCTTATTGCATATGCTAAATGCAATCGTGTTATCTACGAAAGTGATTTTATTTTGTTATGTTGTTTATTACTAGGGACTAGTAATATTTAGGTTGGGGGTGTGATTAACCCTAATTAAGGCATAATTTAATAGGTAAATTGTGTTAGTTGAATAAAGTTAAACTAGTCAAAATAAATCAAATTAGAATTAGTGTGTGAATAAAGGATAATGCATTAATTGTTGTTCTTTTCAGGATTTTGTGCGTCAAAGCTACAAACTACTGGGGAGCCAATTGTATTAAAGCTACAAACTACTAAGGTGCCAATTATCAAAGCTCAAAACAAAGGAGGATTAAAGAATTCAAGGCCACCTAACAAGATTTTCAAGTCCACCTAACAAGATTCAAAGTCACCTAACAAGATTTTGAAGTCCACCTAACAAGATTCAAAGCCACCTAACAAGACTCTTCAAGTCCACCTAACAAGATTCAAGGCCACCTAACAAGACTTTCACCCTCCCTTGTTGCCTATAAATACCACCCCTTAGGACTTGTAAAGCATTCATCTTTTGGTAGTAGAAAACCCTCCAAAAGTATTATTGCTTTCTTTATTGCTTATAGCTTTCGTTTATTGTATTCTTGCTTCCTTTTAATTTATTGCTTTCTTTTACTTTAAGTATTGCTTTCTTTTATTGTGTTATTGCTCTTTTACTTCCATTGCTTGAGCTTCCTTCTTCCCTTAGAGGAGTGAAACTCTTCCACTTTTCTAGAGCTTTACCAAAGCCGTGAAGGGTGGAACATGATTCACTCATTTTTTGTCGAAGATCGGCTCCTTGTGTAAAATGTGTTACCTTGTAACTCCTCTACTTGGAGGGATGAGTATCACTCACTTTTCTAGTTTTAACAAAGCCATGAAGAGTGAGTAGTTTCTCATCCAATCTTTAGTAAGACGTGGTTATTCGGAAGTTAAATTTATGCAATTCGTTTATGCTTAGCTATAGTCTTTATTTTTTCATAATGTCTTCTCATCATATTGTTGTCTTTATTTTAAGAATGAATAGCTAAATCTCTTAGTTGGCAAAACCAAGAGGAACCTCCACTTGGGTATACCATTTCAACTCATTCTCCTCCCCTCTTTCAGAGTTCAATGGTTCGGTTTGACTGGGTTGAGGGTGGATAACTTGGTGAGTCTTTGATATTCCGTAGGCCTAGTCACAGTTTATGCTTAGATACTCACCAATCTTACCCCTCGCTTCCCAGGAATCAATCGTTCATTCATGCTCTATTGGAGGAGGGTTTCGAGTTGAGACGGTATTCCTATTGGCGTGACCTCTTGGATTTGCCAACATTTGTTTCTCATTTTACTAGCATCAAAACAACGTCACCAAACAACTTCCAACAATCAAAGATTTTACATTTTCTTTCTCCCAAAATCACCTCCCCTCGGTTTACTTCCTTCCCCGTGGAAACGACCTTGGAATACCACCAAGTAAAACACGATCCATGAAAGTCTCGTTGTGCTTGGGGAGCACTTTTGTTCACACATACTCACATTTGAAATCTCATTCATCCACCATTCTGTTGCCCTTTCTTTTGACATCATCCCTAGGAGAGTGACACTCCCCTTTATTCATATACTATACATGCTAAAAGGTGATGTTTATAGGTTAGGAAACAACAAGAAAATTTGTCAAGCAGTTATTCCCTAACCCAAATGCATATTAAATGCTCACATGAAATACAACAATCAACAAACAGTCATTCAAGAATATACAATTCAATGATGAATGCCACAATGTTATGCCATGTTATGAGGTGAGACTCACACATGCAATGCAACTCAAGCCCTCCACTGACTCCCATAACACAAGCAATGCCATGCGTATGTATCCGGCCATTTCAAGCTCCCGCCATTGATGTTACACATCCAATGTCCATTTATGTATCCCAAGTCTTTCTTGGGGTGGATATTTATGGACTTCCACCAACAAATACCCAACCGACACAACATCTGTGGACATCCACTAATTGCTTCACGTAGGCCGACGCACTTTATGGACACAATACCAATGGAATGCGTATCCAAATCATCGGATCTTGCAACTAAAAGAAAATCTAGTCCTTCTTGCTAACCTCGACCCTACTTTTCAATGTAACCCGTGCGACTTAGTCGAATCTTGGCCTAACCTTCTCGAGCCCACGTATAATCCACCAAGAATGGTGTTTGATCAAAACCATGCACACACCCACACTCATGCCACACGCCCAAGAATGTGATATTTTTTATGCATATACAATGTAATGTCAATTGCAGTTTTCATGTCATGTTAAATATGTTATGAGCACAATATGGACGATACTCCATCTCAACCGACATTCCTAATTGTCAATTATATCATAAGCATATAATTATAATTTACAACATCATCAAAACATATTACACAAATTTCATTCAAATAACATGCTCATATCATTCAAGGAATGTTATCAAACACCCAAAACACAAAATCAAGTAAACACATAACATGCCCAAATCACCACTTTTCATCTTGAAATTCCAATGAGCAATTTCAGCAAAACCCAATTCTTGCAAGAATTGATTTTAACCATTCTTATATCTATTTTCCACATTTCAACTACAATAGATATGTACCATACCTGAGATTACATCTCTAACACCGTACTCATTTCATATTTCAACCCTAGGTTGGAAATAAACCTAGTTAGGAAAAGAACTCTAACTCTTGAAGCGTAATAAACGTAAAGGAAGCTCCAAGAAAACCAACTAAAACTCTAAACCTTGATTTCCGAAAATCCCATTCTTGAGAGTTCAGTGAAATCCATGATTTTTGGTAAATAAACGTAGCTCTCGTTGCGTAGAACAACTCTTGTTCTTGGCCCAAATTGATCCGATAAACAGTTGGCCCCTAGATCGTAAGAAGAAGCTTGAGATTTTTGTGAGTTTCTCTCTCTCTCTCTCTCTCTATATATATATATATATATATGTATATATATATTTATCAAAAAATCTGGTGTAAATAGGGAGAAAAATCTGATTTTCTCCCCTATTTATACCCCTTAATACTTGGTTCTCGTTGCGCCACATGTCCCCGTCTTTTCATGATTTAATTTTATCCCGAATTAATTCAATCTTGTTCCATGTTATGTTTAAAATATTTTATTTGAACTAACTTTTAATTATTTTGTGTTTCAAAATTAAAACCCGATCGCGTTTATTTTGGTCACTCAACACCCGATCGCATTGTAAAATATGAAAATTTGACTATCTCAGAATTTAATGAAAATTGACCGAATAACTAGATTTCGCAAGAGGAATGCAACGGTGATGTCCATTTCATCATCCAATTTTTAGAAAAATTCATGTTTTCAACCCATACCCTTTACAATAAAATTTTCAGGTTTTACAAGCGAAACCCTCGATCTTTGTTATGTACTCGTATCTATTTTTGCATAGAAAAACTTTCATTCTTGGCTCGGAGGAATCCGAAGGACGAATTGCCCTAGATAGCAAGGAGAAGTTGGGAGAACTTGATTTTCTTTTCTCTCTTTCTCCCTCTCTATTTCTGGCTTTGTTTGGCTGAAAAATGGGGAAGAAAATCTGATTTTCTTCCCTTTTTATACTTTCCATTTATTTGGCCCACAATTCGCCACATGTACCTCTTTTGTTTGGTTCAATTTGATCCCGAATCATTAAATTTTGTCCTGATTTAAGTTTAGCACATTTTATTTGAACTAACTTTAAATTATTTTTCATGTTTCACAATAAATCTCAATCTTGTTTATTTTAGTCACGTGAGTCCCGATTGCATCATAAAACATGAAAATTCTGACTGTCTCGAAATTTGATGAAAATTGACTGGGTAACTAGATTTTGCAAGAGGAATGCAACGATGAGGTCCATTTTTTCATTCAAGTTCTAGAAAAAATCAGGTTTTACAGGGCTCTTCAAGGATCTCTTATGATTAGAGAGGCAAATTCTAGGCTCACAAAAGAGATACCCTAGTTTGGTAAGATTCCTTCTATTTATAGGCTCAACATGGGATTAGTCTTGGGGTCCAAGTAAACCAAAAGTTACGGGTGATCGTTCGGGCAGTGAGAGAGCAGTCTGAGGGTGATAGCTACTAAAATGAGATAAAAATTCCAACCACAACAGAATGGCCCAGGACCATTCGAGTGACTTCATGACCACATGAGCCGTCTTAGGACCACTTGAGTGGCCTGATAGTGACCCAGAGGGCGGTCTCCACTGCCCCGTTTCACCCATAAAAATCACATTTAAAGGAATTAACTAACTAATACATCATCCAATCATGAGAGCAACTAAATTACAATTAAATAAATAAAACAATTCATCATCTGAAATCTAGCTAAATTAAAATCCCAACTAAAACATAATCAAATCCTTATTGCTACATTCAAACCAAGATAATAAAGGTCCAACAACTAACTAATAGAAGTTCTATTCCCAAAAACCTATCCCATCAACCATAATTCAAAAATTTAAAATGCAACCAAGCATCATTATGCATCCACTCTCAGATCCACATCTTGATCCGCCTTAGCATCCTAATCAAATTGCTCACCTAGTGTAACGCCTTGCTTAAAACAAAAGTCTAAAAAATATATTTATAATGTAATATGAGCAAAAAGCCTAGCAGGACACCATCTCAAGCCCAAACAATGTTTCGAAATAATTAAAATAGGTAGGTCTCATTTGATAAAATAACATATCATAATTTGAAGTAAAACAAGGAAAATTAATGAGATCTCAAGTGTATGGTACAAAATAGTAAAGTTCGCAAAGAAGAAGGAACAATTCTTAAAGCAACAATTTATCACCACAAGTATTTCTCATGTATGCGTATAGTCTAGCATGAAATTACACACTGAACATATCTGGTCCACACCACACCACAAACCATCCAAACAGTCAACTTAGGGCCATAAAATATTAGAAATGGTGAATACTAATGCATCGGCACTGACGAATCCTTCCTAGGACTTGTATACTAATCCCCAGCCTCGATCACCATGAATGAGTAATGAGAACCCTTGAACCTTGCAAGGAACCGAGGAATTCCACTATGAGTGATAGGAAACCTTCAACCCCTCGAGGTAAGGAAAAACATTTAAACACTTTGCAATATAGACTCGAGTGCAATTCACATTCATAGCACCCAACCATACAAGAGATCATTTTCAACAAAATCCACACATACCACAAATCATGGTTTCTCAAATTTTCAAAATAGAATACTTTAAGAAAACATGAAAGAGATCCCCAACAAACATCTTTGAATTGATAATAATCAAGAATTAGGAATCTTAAAATCAAGAACATGAAATTAGTGTAAGCAATTTATAATCGAATAGGGGACAAAACATACGTATAAGTAATCTAAATCCTCAATGAGTGAACTGGAGAAAAAAACCCTACCTTTAACCTCCGTAGAACTTGATTCTAAGGCATTTTGATGTGATTACCACACATGAATCTCTCAAAATCTTGCCCTTTCTTTCTCTTTCCTCTTCCTCAAGGTTTCCTAAGGTTGGAACATGCTAAAATAGATCTAAAGGACGTCCGTGGGGTATTTATAGGGTTAAAAACTGTTTAGTCGACACAGAACTAATCGCTACAAAATGGACAATCATGAATATTTGCGTTCAAACGAACTTTACTCCCAGCATCTCCTATTCTTTTAGGCCTAAACTTTTTGTTGCTGATCTGCATTTGAATGTAAATTCATGTTAACGTACTCCCATTGTTTACTAAAATTCCAAAGTAGTTTTGGCCTAATTAGAAGTTGATTCATGAAATTTTCATAAACTACACTCTTATAGCCCTTTAAGTCTAGTTTCTGGTGTCCAAATATCATATCAATCACACATTTGCATAAAAATTTATAGCTAAAATACCTAGGTAGTGTCTAATGCTTGATGGCGCCCACCCTAATCTCTTAACACTAACCTGGACCAAGTGTGTGTGGCTTATAATGATAGCGGACTGTCACTCTCCCTCAAGTTTGGTGCTAGAAATGGGGAGAACGTATGTGTGGATGAAAATGTGTGTGTGCAAAATTGCTCTTCAAGAGAATAGAGACTTTCAAGTGTCATTTTTTACTTGGAATTGAGTATTCCAAGGTCGTCTGCTCAGGGAAGGAAGGTTGAATTGCATTAAGGTTATTTTGTGAAAAATAAAAATTGTAAAATCTTGTGAGTTTTGTGTTTTGGTGAGTGGATTTTTTTTTGATAGAAAATGTAATGGAAACAAGGTTGGCTAATCCGAAGAGGTCATTCTAATGAGAATGCCAAATTAACTTAAAACATTCTTCCAATGGTGCCTAGGTGTTTGATTGATTCATAGGAAGTGAGGGACTAAAATGGAGGTGTAGGCTTAAGCATACCCCATGACAAGTCTACGGTATATCAAGAACTCACAACCACGTCCACACTCAACCTAGTCAAACCAAACACTTTACACTACGAGGGAGAATGGAGGAGAGTTGATTTAGCATACCCAATAGGAAATCTCCTTTGGATTAGCCAACATAAAACTTAGCTACTCATATTAAATGCAAAGATATACAATGTAGAAAGAGACATGGTAATGAAATGGAGATTAAAACTTGTATTTGTGTAAAGAAAAGTTAACTACAAAGAGAAGCACATTTAATACCCATTTTAAAAGCTTGAGAAGAAAAACTTCAATGTAAGAATGGTAGATTCAATGATACATAACTAAACTTGCAATACACTTGAAATAAATGACATTAAAGTGCAATAAATGAAGATTACAAGAGTCTTGCAGTTGAATACAAGTGAAATGGGTAAGAAAAATGCAAAAATCAAACTTATCTCTCTACAATGTAGAATAATTGGTCTCCAATGGTGTAACTCCTTGCATTTTCATCCATGAGGCTCCTTTAGCCTGTGTGTGTAGGTCTCCCATCAATGGCACTGAGTTGATGGCTTGGACAGGTTAGGACAAGCTTAGCCTACACCCACCATGCCTCATTCTGAGAATTAAAGGTGGGACCCCCAAGTGGCAGAGCTTGAGTTGCAAGTGTCAGGCATTTCTGGGCAAAACCTTATGGAAGGTCGAAGGAAAACCTTCTAGAATGTTTTGGTAGAGGCAGAGGAAAAAGTTGTCCAGTGTGTCAAACCTTCTGGAAGGTCTTCTTCCAGTGTGCAAAACCTTCCAGAAGGTTTTGGCAGGGGCATAAGTAGTTCAATATGCAAACCTTCCAGAAGGTTTTCTCTAGATTTGCCTTTTTCTTGATTTCTTCACCTTCCAAGCCTTCCTTTAAGCTAGCCCTCATCTCCATTGACTTTGAACACTGCGATGGGGGACTTAACTCAAGCAATTTCTAACTCTTTACCTACAATCACACAACAACATCATTAATTGTTTGCTTAATTGCATTTCCTTCCATTTCCACCACAAAGCAAGTATAAAAGGGTATAAAAGCATACATAATGTGCAATATTTTTTCCTAATCATCTAATTTCTTTCTACCCAAAATCTCTTCAAAATGCGATTTGACTTTAGAATACTTTTGAACTTTTAATACACCCCATATCACATCTCCTAAGATTTCTCGACCTTACAGATTCAATGGTTGCCTTATTTTGACCTAACAATATTTAGAAACTTACCTAGCCACCCTGCTCAAGCTTAAACACCTCCAAAACTAAGCTTGACCCGAAAGTCAATTTGCTTGAAACTCAAACTTCACGATTAATCTTTCAACAACTGTTCAAGTTTTCTATTATCATTTTAGAAGTACTCTTAATATCATGTCATCCATCTTTAAATTTTGAATCCAGCCCCTAAAAGAAAGTTTCATCATTGAAAGTTAATCGTTGACTTAATCTATCTAATTTTAATTAGCCACAAGGTATCAGTGCCTATTCATCCTTCAAGCATCAAATCCAAGATCAAAATAGATTTTTCATAATCTAAATTTCAAATTTATACCTTCAACTTGTACCATCATTGGAAACACCTTCATTCTCAATTTCAACTATCATTTATCCTTAATAATTTGGTGTGGTTGTCCGAACTAATTTCTTATCATGCATGATTACTAGACCACAAACTTAATTGTCTACTCGTAAAATTTCAATTCTCTTTTGAATTCACCATTGCTTTCAATAACCCGCATGTTTGCTTCTTACATGTAGCTTATCTATAAGCATATCAAAATAACTCAAATGCAATTTTGTTAATAGGGTTACTCATATTTCCTATACTAAAATCATAGTATAACAAGAAACTTATTAATGACATTATATTAAGATTTATCTCAATTCATGAAATAAATATAGCCTTCTTAATGACTTTATTTCTCACGAGCTAGAGAAGCTCACAATCTTTGCAATCTAACAATAATTTCAATTCCCAACTACACACTACCACATAATTCAATATTCTAGGATCAACTCTTAGGTTGTACACCCATGTACAATTCTTAACTATAATCTGGTTCTTGTTTCCTCATGTGGAATTGAAACATTACACTTTACTTCTGAGTGCACAACTCCTAACATGGCATGACTCATGATTGGGTGTGTCCCAAGTCATGCCTGACTTTGTTCACCTAATTTCCATCGGGGAGCCCAATGATATTCATCCTGATCTCATCAATGAAAAACCACAACCTTCTCATGCCAATTCAAGCACTACCATTTAACCATAGTAACATTCCTCGTCATTAGAGAATCATACCACAGTTCCAGAAAACTCTCGTTTATATTCTAATAAATAATGCCCCCAATAGAATCCATTTGTATGTATCCAATCCTATGGAGAATCATAAGTCTTGATGGTCCGCTGGAGACCACAAGGTTCCCAATAGTTATAATTATCAAATTAGACACATTTATCCAAGCGATTGATTTTCACTTTTCAAGCTTATACTATTAACATTCACCTATGTAATAATAACTAATGATTAATCCAAATGATATTAAATCTAATCACATGGTTCGCTATACATTTTGATATATATTATAATCCACCAACCCACAAGTCAAAACTTGCCACCAAATAAGAATTCCATTGTGAAAATATCATATTCCACCAATGTATAAAATTGAAACTTAACCATACATGTCCTCTGATTATATCTTCCAAAATGTATATACTAATGCTCCATCTTTTCACTCCAAATGGGACTCTATCAAATAAACAAATATAATACTTGGGCTAAAGGTCAAGTTATATCTACAATATATTTGTTTTTAGTTCCCGATCTAAAATCAATAAGTCTTACAATCCCCTTCATAACTCACACGCATTTAGATTCCTATTTTTAGATCAATCTTAGTATTTTCACATTATCCCCCAACTCGATTAAGACTAATCATTTTCTTTATCTCCCAAATATTCATTCTTAATCTTTAACCTTGGGCTAGAATCAATATACCATGTAATTAAAAATTTGTGGCTTTGATTAATCTGTCCATTCTTTTCATGATAAATATACCCTTGACTCTATTGGCCCAAAGTGCAACCTAAGAAAGGAGTGAATTAGGTTTCAAAGATAATGCCTAATGAGTTTAGAAAAGTGCATAATATGCAGCTCTATTGCACCCATTTTAACTTATTTTTGTGGTGGAAATTAGGGAAAATGGTTTCAAATTGATATTTAATGAAGAGTTATTTCATTGCAGGTAATGGGCTAGTAAGGGCATGCATAAAGCACCCCTTCTAGTGCTTCAGGTCAATGGGAAATAAGGGATCACTTCACATGTAAACCCCCACATGTTTATATTAATATAATGATAGAATTGTTTAGTAATTCTAATATATGTAATGACGTAAGAATGAACCACATAGATTATAACAGTAGAAATAACTATTGGGAGGCAAATTGATTGTGAAGTTTAAGTTGCGAAGGTATTTAAGCTTGGAAGAGGTTGTTAGGTAAGTTCCAAATATTTTTTAGGTCAAAATAAGATTTCCATTAAATTTGCAAGGTCGAGAAACCTTGGGAGAAGTAATTTGGGGTATATTAGAAGTGAGGAAGTATTTCGGAGTTAAATCACACTTTAGAGAGAAATTAGGTAAAAAGGATTTTGGACACTTTCTAGTGTTTTGATCATAACATTTTATTCAGAAGTCCATTTGATCTAAAATTTTTGTGGATAGTAGACGTCTAGGGCTACAAAAGTGTATTTCAAGAAACTTTTCCAATTCGACCTCTAAATGGGACAAAAGTACACTGGAAGTTGGCACTAAAATCTGTCAGTCAAACAGTACCGGTACGCTTTATTTAAGCTTGTTAAACAGTAAAAAAATCGGGATTTTTATGTTTTAAAACACCATTATAAGCCCCATTTGTCCCATTCTTTCATTCCACTCTCACCCCACACCTCTTAGAACCCTAGGAGAAGATAAAGAGAGAAAGAAAAGGTCTTCAAAGCTTGGGCTTTTGATTTGAAATTCTTGATTACAAGGTTGGGGTTTTCTTCCATTCTTGTCCATTGATGCTAGGGCTAATATATATGTATGTTTTGACTCCTAATCTTATGTATTTGCTATGGGTTCCTTGTTTCTTGGTCTTCTTACAATTATTATCGTGTTTTAAACAAAGTTAGGGTTGAATACCCATGAAATCTCTTTTTCTTGAATTAAAACCCTAGTTTTTAAGAGTGGTGGATTTTCCTTTTGATTCTTCCTTGGTTCTTAATTTCAAAACCTTAGTGCTTTGTGTTGAGTAATAAAATGATATTGAGGATGATCTCTTGCATTTTCTTCAATGTTCTATTGAAATGATACATTTGAAAATTTGGAGATTGTTGAAATTACTTTTGCTCTTGGAAATACCCATGGAATTAGGGGTTTTGGAAATTGTTTGTTATTGATGGAATTTTTGGTATTGTATCTCTTGTGTGGTTGTTTGGATAAACATGGGCTACGATTGACTGGGTATCATGGAGTGGGTAGACGTCTCCTTACTCCGTGCGGGTTTGGACATATCCTACCACTTGTAGTGGGGTTGGTGTCTTGCGAGGATCAAACCACTATTAGCTCACGGGTGCCATGTCAGAGGATTAGTATACTAATGCCTAGGTTGGATTCATCACTGCCATAGTGTTGGCACACGCCCTTCCCAAAGGTTGAATATCCTTGCGAGGATTTGTGTTTGTGGATATGTGGGACATGATGCTTTCGATGGTGACCATGCTAGATCTTACTTCATACCTAAGATACAAATACTATGATGGGTTATTGTTTATTGTACTAGAAATAGTTTGTACAAGAATCTTGGGAAGTATGAGATTCCGCAAGAATTTGGGAGAAACGATTTACGGTGGAATGAATTATTAGTCGTATATTACAGTGGTGGGTTATTGTTCGTTGTACCAGGAATGGTTTCTACAAGAATCTTGGGAAGTATGGGATTCTGCAAGAACATGAGAGAAACGATTTATGGTGGAATGGATTATTAGTTGTATATTGGTTTCACTTATGCATTAAATTACTATTGTTGCTTAAACTTGAGCTCTGTTTAATTGTCCTTGTTTTATTTCAAAATTCATATATGTTATATGTGAAAGGTGACCAACCGTTTTTATATGTTTTTCTAAACCTTGTTCGAGTATGGGAGAAATGTTGCTACAGAGCTTAGTGCTCACCCCCTACAAATAATATTTTTCAGATTATGTCCTAAAGGAGGAGTTGGGAGTGGATGAACCGGCACACTGGGAGACTCCTATAAAAGGGAACATGGATCCCGAGGTGGACGCTTAGAGCAATATTATCTTTGTTCTAGACTAGGAAATTCATTTTTGAAACATTGTGAAGTCTAACTTTCTTTTGTAATTCCGCTGCACTATAACAGTTAAATTTTTGGGATGTAAGCGCCATATTGGCATATTCTTTTGGGTAATGTTGTAAATATTTTATGGAAGATGAATGAAGTCCCATTTATTTATGGATTATATTAGTGCTCTCATGATATGAATGGTTTTAAATTGTAATGCCGTCCAAGGTGATTTTTGGGGCGTTACATGACAGATGGCTCAGGACCTCAAGGAACCAAAAAAATTCCAAGACAAGACAACATCTACCAGTAGAAGTCATTCAAGACCTACTGGTAGAAGACTCAAGACCTACCAGTAGAAAATGCCATTGGAAATCTTCTACCTCTGCCATGAAAGTACCTACTGGTAGAAAAGCTTACTGGAAAATACCTACCGGTAGGTTACCCACAACCTACTAGCAGAACATGCCCAAAAATGCCAGACACTTCTTCACATGACTCCACCAACTCCGGGGGCTCACCTTTTGTCCTCTAGACCATACCCTAACATTTTTAACACACCATGATGATCTACTACCTACTACCTTTAGATTGCAAGCATGAGGGAGTGGGGAGCCAAGGGAGAGAAAGGGAGTGGTTAGAAAGGCATGAGAGATCCATGCCTTATCTGATTTTGCTTCTTTGAGTGGACAACCTCTCTCCAATCATTCCAAGTCAGTCACTCATGCAAAAGAGAGAAGGAATGAGCAAAATTGGAGGCTGCTACACACAATTAAAGAATACAAGACTTTTAGAGAGAGAAGCTCCAATCTAGAAGATGAAGTTTTAGAGATAAAAGTTGAATTTTTGCATTTTCCTTCACCATTTTCATTGTAGTAAGCTCTTTTTAACTTGTAATCTTTCCTTTTTGCTTTCTAGTCTCTTTTACTCAAGTTGTAATCAAGTTTAGCTAAGTGTCCTTGTATTTCATTTTTACATTTGTGTATTTTCTGTTCAAGCTTTGCATTTTGAGTATGAATATCATTTATTTTGTAGTTTAAACTTTCTTCTACATTTATACAATGCTATGTTTGATTTCATCACAATGCCTTTCTCTTTCATGTTTGTTCTTACTTTCATCATGCATAGCTAAATCTTTAATTAGCTAATTCAAGAGGAATTTCCTCTTGGATATGTGAAATCGACTCTTTTTCATTCTTTCTAGTAGTTTAATGTGTTTGGTTTGACTAAGTTGAGTGCGGACTTGGTTGTGGGCTCTTGATACACCGTAGACTTGTCACAGGGTATTCTTTTGTCCAACACAACCACTTTAGTCCCTCACTTCCTATGACTTAATCAGACAACCACTTTAATGTGTTTGGTTGAATGAAATGAGTGATTTGGCATTCCCATTGGAATGACCTCTATGGATTAGCCAACCTTTTTTTCTTGCATATTTTACAAATCACACACCACCAAACTTTAAATCACAAAGATTTTCCAATTTCACCTTGCACAAGCCACCCTTCAACACACCGACATTTCCTTCCTTGAGGAGACGACCTTAGAATACCCATTCCAAGTAAAACACGACATTGCAAGACTCTCTCTACGCTCGGGGGGCAATTCACACACACACATGTTTTTTTTCATCCACACATAAATTTCCCCACTTCTTGCATTGAACATAAGGGAGAGTGACATTCACTAATTTCTATAAGCCATATACACACAATTCGGGTTCGTGTTTGGAGGTCGATGAAAACCATCAAGTAATACCCAATTTAAAATCTTAGTTTCACTATTTGTGAAATTGATAAAAGTGAGTTGCAATATGTTTATTAGATGACATGTGAATGATGGTGTGTATATATGTAATAAATACAAAATAAAGTAGAGAGAGAAGGAGAATGCAAAAAAAAGAATATAAAGAGGTTCGGCCCCAACACTTGGCCTATATCCTCTTCTTTCTTCTCCCTTGGAGGTTCCCTTTCTCTTCCTTGAATATCTTCAATGGGTGAGATCCCAAACCCTCACACCTTTCTCTTCCTTGAGTAAAATATAAATATCCCTCTTTTTAAGCTTCACTCAAGAAGAACAATCTACTACACTCTCTCTTGTTTTTACAATAAGATTCTCTCAATCTAAAGAACACGACAAGAAAAGTGTATATCAAGGCTTACACACAAACAAACAATTTTGAAATGAATAATCACTTTTTCTTTTGGCTTCTAGCTCATCAATACAAAGTGGGAAAAAGCTCTTTAAAATGCATTAAAGACCCCTATTTATACTTGGAACCAAGACCCTTGAATTTATTCAAAAATTCTAGTTGTTACTGTGCCTAATGGTCTTCAATCAGTATGGTGGTTCCCAATTCAGCATACTAGATAATCAATATCCAAGGCAAATGCAAAGGGAGAGTTCTTTTCGAATGTTGAATCAGAATGCCAGTTGCCTACAAATTCTGCCAGTTCCCATCCAACAAGCCGCTTTATTGAACTGGCATGCTAGTTCATTCTCATCCGGCATAGTGGATAAGTTATAGACCATGCCAATTCATTCATCCCATGCCAAACTTCTATGATCTTCAAGGGCTGCTAGTTCCACATTCAGCATTTTGGATGTCTTGTAGTTCTTGCCAGTTCAACTCTTCCCTTTTTCCTTTCTGCACTTCTGGTTCCATCTCGCTTGCGCATCCCTTTCTTCCTTTCTTGCCCATCTTTCATTCAATTAACTACACATCTAATTTACACATTAGATCATATTTTAGATGCTTTAATCATCATCAAAACCATGCTTAAATAAACAATGGGTCAACATTCTCCCCCTTTTTAAAGATAACATAACATCTACTATAAAATCTAGGTAAATTTGAAACTTTTCACTAAAAGGGGCAAAACAATAAATTATTGTTACGGTACGGGTTAAAAACTTGAATCTTTGTAGAACTTGGATGACGGAACGGACCTCAGCGTTGGATTCGTCTCGCTAAATCTAAATACCCCGTCAATTTTTGTTGAATTTTGAGATAATCGAAATTTTTACATATATGAGGCTATCGAGTCTCGGCTGATCCAAAAATGGAATTTTTCATAAAATTTTAAAATTCAAAAATTAATTTAAGGTAAATTAAAACAAAATATTTTAAACTTAAACCGGGACAAAATTTAATCGTTTCAGGCTGAAAAACGGACCCGAAAAAAATAGGGTCGTGTGGCGAATTATGGGCCAAGTATTCTAAGGCTATAAATAGGGGAAAAAATCTGATTTTTCCCCCATTGTGCTCAGCCGGTTGAATGATAGAAAAAAGAGAGAGTGAAAGAGAAAGAAAAGGGTTTCTCAAGCCTTTTCTCTTGCGATCAAGGGCCAAACTTTGGTCAAATCACCTCGGGCCGAGAACAAAAGTTGTTCTCCTCAACACGGGCTACAAAACCATACTAAGGACGTCAGCTTTGGGCAAGATTCCAAGGACGGGATTTTTGGAAAGTGAAGATTCTAGCTTGCTTTGGGTTCTTTAGGCTTCCCAACGTCGTTTTATGCGTCAAGAGGTAGGGTTCCTTCCTATTTTGATTTATTTTACAACATAGGGTGTTAAATGAAATGGGTAGGTTGGTATAGCTATATGTATCATTTGTCTATTGTGTTGAAATTGATAAAATGGGTGTTGGAAAGGGGTAAAATAAATTTTATCCTATAATGGGCATGTAGAATTTACTCAAAGTAATTTCTTGAAAAAATGTGAAAATTGATATATGGGCATGCTATGTGTTTACATTATACCTTGTAAATAAAGTGTGATATTGGCATAGACTATGTGCCAAAATGCTTGGAAATCGTTGCTGGATATAATGTTAACATATGTGTTATGACATGTTAGCATTATGATGAATTGTGAAATTATATTTTTTTTTGATATATTTGGTGATAGAATGGTGGAAATTGCTCATTGGCATTCATTGCCTATGGAGCACGATGTTGGAATCACATTCATGGGCATTGAACATGAGTGTGGGTGTGTGTGTGCATGGTTTATCAAACACCACATAGGTGGATGATGGGTGGGCTAGAGAAAGTTGGATCAAAAATCCGATAAGTCACATTGTTGCACGAAAAACTTGTGTCGGGTATAACAAGAAGGGCTAGACACTCCCTCGGATGCATGACCCAGATATTGGTTTTATACACTTCCGACAATGCAAGTCCAAAAAAGTGTATCGGTGTGCAGAGCCGGTGATGAGACACCAAAAGTTCGCTACCCAATAAGATACATGATTTTTCTTTTATAAAGAAATAAAATTATCATTGATGTGTAACATCAATGAAGGGTTTATTACACATGTGCATAGCATTGTGTGGCGGGAGCCCGAAAGAGCTTGGGATAAAAAGGGCAAGAGTGAGTCCCATCTCATTCATGACATGACATTGTTAAAATTCAAATTTTGAAAATTATGTTCTTGTTTGGGATTATTGCTTGATAAATGTTGCATGCACATTCATGTGCACTTAGGTAGGGGGAATAGCCTCTGTAGGGAATACTCTACTGAGCATGGCTCACCCTTTTAACGGAAAAACATTTCAGGTGCTGGTGGTACGTTGGCAGAAGGCTCTCACTTGGGGCCTCAAGTATGAAGAAAGTCGGAATGTGGCTTCATTTGAGTTTTTGTACAAGTATTATGAAATCTTGGTTTTGATATGTAAATCTAAGGAAATGAATGTAATACAATGTGTATGGATATTGTATTAAATGAAAATCTTCATTATACATGTGTTGGATTAATGTAATATAGGTTGGAATGAGTTGGAAATAAAAATAGGTGAAATAAGCAAAAGTCAGCAAAGCGTACTGGTATAGTGTACTGGAACGTCGAGGTCCAGTAGGTTGTTGATATCGGTATGGCGTACTAGAATGTCGAGATCCAATGGGCAACTCGTACCGGTATGGCGTACTAGTACACTTTCCAAAAAAATATGAAATTTTAAAATTACTTTGTCAAGCCTTTGGGCTATGGGTTCTTTGATTCCAAGGATATAAATGGACATAAAATAAGTATAAATTTTGGTATATTGGACCCGGTTGGGTCAAATGACAAAACATGCATGTGCTATTCAAGTGGATAACAATCCCGATTAAAGCGATTCTATTGACGTGATGTCGAATTGGACGACAATCATGAGTGTTTTTGCGGTTGACGGGTAGTCAACTGTTAGTAAAGGACCCCTGATTTTAGGGGCGTCACAACTTGGTGTCAGAGCCAAGGTATACGATTTACCGAGGGCTTGGAGGGGCATGGGTCTAGACCATTTCATTCATCGTGCATTTCATGCTTTGTGCTTTAACATGATGCATGTTATGTGTTATATATTATGTGAATAATATACATGGTAAAATGTGTATGGAAGAGAGACACGAGGGTTAGAAAACATAACCTTGGGGGTCAAAAAATAAGGGAACGGGATAGTTCAAGGTGTAAATGTTTACTAGTAGGTGGCATAAGCTCCACTAGGGAGATAAGGAGAGGAATCTCAAAGTTTCAAAGTTAGTCCCTACTTTGGGATACTAAATGAGTGTTATATTGTTGTCTGACATGTGTGTATATGTCTAATAGAGGAAGAGGACACCGAGGTGGTGGGCGGAATAATAATCAACCACCACCGGCCTTTGACCATCAAGTCTTCGTGGAGGTTATTGGTAGTGAGGTTGCTACCATTGCACAGGCTAGTGTTGTAACTGCTACTATTGCACAGGCTAGTGCAAGTGTGGGACAAGGAGACTCGAGTAACCTCCAGAGGTTTAAGGCACACAAGCCTCTAATTTTTTAAGGGAGGGACAGATCCGATGGTAGCTGACCATTGGTTCTAGCAATTTGATAAGATTTTAGAGACAATGGAGATCATTTTCGATGCCACAAAGGTAAGGCTAGCTACATTCCAACTAGAGGGAGAAGCCCCAACTTTGGTGGGAGTGGGCAAAGGACTCCAAGAACTTGAAGGAAATAACATAGGGAGAGTTCTAGGAGCTCTTCATGGGCAAGTATTTTCCAACAACTATTAGACTTGCAAAGGCTAGGGAGTTCTTGGATTTGAAACAAGGGACAATGACTGTGATGGAGTATGTGGCTAAATTCACCAAATTAGCCCATTTTGCTAATGATTATGTGACCACCGGTCTGGCCAAAGTGAGGAGGTTTGAGGATGGGTTGAAATTATCTATCCGGGGGAAAATTATGGGCCTCCTCCTACAAGACTTCGACTCGATGGTCGAGACATCTATGGCCATTGAGAGAGAGATTGATGATGCAAGAAGCATCCGAAGAAGAAGGAGGGCTAGTCCTCTTCTTCTAGATTAAGAAAGAGACAGAGGACTTCTACTCCTTAGGGACAGCAAGGACAGGGTCATGGCTATCAAATTCAAGGCCAAGGTCAATCCTGCCAAGGTAGGAGACACTCCAGGACTCCCAGCTAGGTAGGTCAATGAACATGTTTCCAATGCCACTAGCCGGGTCACATGAAACGGGATTGTCCTCAAAGGTAGGGATCCTAGAGCTACAGGACATCCCAGTCCCAATCATCGATGGGGCACACACCGAATTATTTTGTTCCTCCTTACCCCATCACAGGCCAGGGAAGCCAGTACCAGTTTCAAGGTACTACTCAGGCCCCTACCACTTCATGAGCAAGAACTCTATAATCAAGCCAAGCGGTCCAGGGCATGGGTCGAGGCTAAGGGCAGGGCATGCAGGATGGGACTTCGAGGACCCAGGGGCGTGTCAACGCCATCACACCTCAGACTGAGCCAGTGGATCAGTCAATCATACAGGATACATTTCTACTCTCTAGTTTTTGGGCTAGGGTGTGATTTGAATCTGGTGCATTTCATTCATTCATATTTGCATCATGTGTACGAGATTTGGGTTTAGAGGTTGATACCTTGGGAGATCCGTTATATGTACATTCACCCCTAAGAGCTAGGGTGTGTGTTGACCAGATATGTCGGAGTTATGCGTTAGAGATCTCAGGGATTCTACTCACCATAGACCTTAGGGTCATAGACATGTTGGAGTTCGATGTTATCCTTGAGATGGATTGATTGGGAGCACATCGGGTTGTCATTGATTGTGATCAGAAGAAAGTAACAGCCTACACACTGAACAGTGTTTGTTTCAAATTCCAAGGGAAAAAGCACGACACCTTACCTCAAGCCATGTATGAATCTTGATGGCACAGACAGTTGATGGGTTGGCTTGCGAGCCTTACCTTAGAGGACAAGGTGAGATAGGAGATGGGTCTACCTCGGGTTGTCTGTGAGTATGAGGATATTTTTTCGAACGAACTGCTGGGGTTACCTCCACATAGGGATGTAAACTTTAGCATTAAGTTACATCCGGGTACATTGCCTATTTCTATGACCCCTCATAGGATGACACCGGCAGAGTTACAAAACTCAAGGTCCAATTGCAAGAATTATTGGACAAGGATTTTATTAGACTGAGCACTTCACCTTTGGGCGATCCGGTGTTGTTTACCAAGAAGAAGGATAAGACCCTTTGGTTGTGTATAAATTATTGATAGTTGAATTGGGTTACTATCAAGAATAGGTACCATTTGCCAAGGATTGATGATTTTTTTGATCAGCTGAGAGGAGTGCGGGTCTACTCCAAGATAGATCTTCACACTAGCTACCATCAGTTGAGGATTAGGGAGGCAGATATCCCTAAGATGACATTCAGAACACGGTATGGGTATTTCGAGTTCACTGGGATGCCTTTCAGATTGACGAATGCCACAATGACATTCATGGATATCATGCATAGGGTATTCCAACCCTATTTAGATCCGTTCGTCGTGGTATTTGTTGACGACATCCTGATCTACTCCAAGTCTGAGGAGGAGCATAAAGGTCACTTGAGGATTGTTTTCCAACCTTGAGGGACCACCAATTGTACGCCAAGTTCAACAAGTGTGAATTTTGGCTTACGGAGGTAAAGTTATTAGGACACGTGGTATCGACTTCGGGTGTATCCGTGGACCTAGAAAAGGTTGAGGTACTCATGAGTTGGGAGAGACCAAAGTGAGTCTTCGAGATATGCAGTTTCTTGGGATTGGCAGGGTATTACAGGAGGTTCATCGAGGACTTCTCCCGACTAGCTACACCTATAACGAGATTGACCCAGAAGGGAGTCAAGTTTGAATGGAATGATTCGTGTGAGAAAGCATTCCAGGATTTAAAGAGGAGGCTTACTTCAACTCCTATTTTGATAGTCCCGGAGAGAGGACAGATGTATATAGTGTATTGTGATACCTCCAGAGACGGACTGAGTTGTGTTTTGATGCAGTCCAGGAGGGTTGTGGCTTATAGTTCTCGGCAGTTAAAGAACTATGAGCAGAACTAACCTACGCACGACATGGAGTTGGTGGCCATAGTCTTTGCCTTGAAGGCTTGGCGCCACTATCTATATGGTGAGCAGTTTAAGGTACTTTCAGATCACAAGAGTTTGAAATAATTTTTACACAGTGGGACCTCAACATGAGGCAATGCAGGTGGATGGAGTATCTGGAAGACTATGACTTCACTTTGCATTACCATCTTGGTAAGGCAAACGTGGTGGCTAATGCACTCAGTCAGAAGTCATGGAGAGTCTTGGCTAGTGTGGCTTCTCAAGAATGGCGAATGCTCAAAATTGTGAGATAGTTTGGGCTACATTATCGGGTTAGGCTCAGGGAGTTTTGGGGAGTTTGGTGGCTACGACCTCCCTACTAAGCAGGGTGATCAAGTCCCAAAGATAGGATCCAAAGTTATTATTCATCAGGGACCAAGTGCAAGTGGGTAACAGTGACGAGGGTTGGGCCATTCACTTAGATGGCAACCTTTGGTATAGTGGAAGGGTTGTGGTTTCCCAATTAGCTGAGTTGAGGGAAGAGATCCTTAGGGAATTTCATTGCTCCCGATTTGTTATGCATCCAGGTGGCACGAAGATGTACCATGATCTTCATTGCCAGTATTATTGGAGCAGAATGAAGAGACACATTGGAGATTTTTTCAGACAATATCTCACGTGTCAGCAAGTCAAGGCCGAGCACTAGAGGCCTGCGGGGTTACTCAAGCCTTTGGAGGTAGCTGAATGGAAGTGGGAGCACGTCACGATGGATTTTGTGACCCACTTGCCACGAACATCGCGGGGACATGACGCGGTGTGGGTGATAATGGACCGGCTTACAAAGTCAGCGCACTTTTTGACAATGCGGATGACCTTTAGACTAGAGGAATTCGGTCAATTGTACATACGGGAGATTGTCCAGTTACATGGGGTGTCTGTATCTATAGTGTTGGATCGGTACCCCAGGTTTACAGTTCATTTTTGGGAGTGCTTCCAACAGGCTATAGGGACTCAGTTGACGATGAGTACAACATTTCATCCCAAACTAACGATCAGTCAGAGAGGACCATCCTGATATTAGAGAATATGCTACGGGCATGCATCCTAGATCTCAAGGGTAGTTGAGAAGAGAATTTACCCTTAGTGGAGTTTGCCTACAAAATAGTTATTAGGCGAGCATTCAGATGGCACCCTATAAGGCACTTTATGGGAGGCCTTGTCGTTCTCTGATTTGTTGGACGGAGGTGGGAGAGAGACCATCTACGAGTCCAGATCTGATCAGAGACACCTCAGAGAAGGTGGACTTAATACAGAAGCGTCTTCTCACTGCTCAGAGCCGGCAGAAGAGCTTCGCTGATAGACGGCAGCGACCTCTAAAATTTGAGAAGGGATATCATGTCTTCTTAAAGGTGATGCCTAGAGAGGAGTGGTCAGATTTGAAAAATAGGAAAAGTTGTCGCAAAGGTTTATCGGGCCCTTTAAGGTACTCGAGAGGGTAGGTACAGTGGCCTATAGATTGGCGTTACCGTCAAACCTATCAGGTGTTCACGCAGTGTTCCAAGTCTCTATGCTCTGAAAGTATACTCTAGATCCGACACATGTAGTGGATTGTGGTGAATTGATTGTTAATGCGGATGGGACCTTTGAGGAGGGACCGGTGTACATGGATAGCTGGGAGCAGGTTTTGCAGGGTAAGACTGTGAGGCTAGTAAAGGTGTTGTGACAACACCGAGGCATGAAGGAGGCAACATGTGAGTGTGAGGACACCATACGTACCAATTATCCGTTCCTATTCGAGGATAGAGGTACATTTCTATAATTTTAAGTATATTATTATTGTTGCATATGCATGTGGTTAAGTGTGTATGTGTGTGTGAATTTTGGGGACGAAATTCTTTCAAGGGGGAAGAATGTAAAACCCGGGTAAATTTGAAACTTTTTCTCAAAAGGGGGTAAAACAGTAAATTGTCGCTACGGTACGAGTTAAAAATCTAAATGTTTTTAGAAATTGGATGACGAAACGAACCTCACCATTGGATCCGTCTTGCTAAATCTAGCTACCTCGTCAATTTTCGTCGAATTTCAAGATAGTCAGATTTTTTACGTTTTACGAGGCGATTGAGTCTTGGGTGATCCAAAACCGGAATTTTTCATAAAATTTCAAAATTCAGAAATTAATTTAAGGCAAAATATTTTTGAACTTAATCATTTCGGGGTAAAAACGGACCTAGGAAAAATAGGGTCGTGTGGCACGTTGTGGGCCAAGTATTCTAAGGCTATAACTAGGGGAAAATTTTGATTTTTCCCCCACTATGCTCAGCCAATTGAACGATAGAAAAAAGAGAGAGTGAAAGAGAAAGAAAAGGGTGTCTCAAGTCTTTTCTCTTGCAATAAAGGGCCAAACTTTGGTCGAATCACCTCAAACCGAGAACAAAAGTTGTTCTCCTCGACGCGGGCTGCAAAACCATACCAAGGAGGTTGGCTTTGGGCGAGATTTCAAGGATAGGATTTTTGGGAAGTGAAGATTCTAACTTGCTTTGGGTTTTTGAGGCTTCCCAACGTCGTTTTATGCGTTAAGAGGTAGGGTTCCTTCCTATCGCAGTTTATTTTACAACCTAGGGTGTTAAATAAAATGGGCAGGTTGGTAAAGCTATATGTATCATTTGCCTATTATCTTGAAATTGATAAAATGGGTGTTGGAAAGGGGTAGAATAAATTCTATCCTATAATGGGCATGTAGAATTTACTCAAAGTAATTTCTTGAAAAAATGTGGAAATTGATATATGGGCATGCTATGTGTTTACATTATGCCTTGTGAATAAAGTGTGATATTGGCATAGACTATGTGCCAAAATGCTTGAAAATCGTTGTTGGATATAATGTTAACATATGTGTTATGACATGTTAGCATTATGATGAATTGAGAAATTATATGCTTTTGATATAATTGGTGATAGAATGGTGGAAATTGCTCATTGGCATTCATTGTATATGAAGCATGATGTTGGCATCACATTCATGGAAACTAAACATGAGTGTGGGTGTGTGTGCTTGATTTATCAAACACCACATAGGTGGATGATGGGTGGGCTCAGAAAAGTTGGATCGAAAATCCAACTGAGTCGCATGGTTGCATAAAAAACTTGTGTCGGGTGTAACAAGAAAGGCTAGACACTCTCTCGGGTGCAAGACTTGGATACTAATTTTATACACTTCCAACAGTGCAAGTCCAAAAAAGTGTTTCGATGTGCGGAGTCGGCGGTGAGACACCAAAAGTTTGCTACCCAACAAGAGACATAATTTTTGTTTTATAAAGAAATAAAATTATCATTGATGTGTAACATCAATGATAGGTTTATTACACATTTGCATAGCATTGTGTGGTGGGAGCTGGAGAGGGTTCGGGATAAAAAGGGCAAGAGTGAATCCCATCTCATTCATGGCATGACATTGTTAAAATTCCAATAATGAATATTATGTTCTTATTTGGGATTATTGCTTGATAAATGTTGCATGGACATTCATGTGCACTTAGGTTGGGGGAGTAGCCTCTGTAGGGAATAATCTACTGAGCGTGGCTCACCCTTTTAAGGGAAAAACATTTCAAGTGCAGGTGGTACGTTGGCGGAAGGCTCTCACGGGGCCTCAAGTATGAAGAAAATCGGAATGAGGCTTCATTTGAGTTTTTGTACAAGTATTATGAAAACTTGGTTTTGATATGTAAATCTAAGGAAATGAATGTAATAGAATGTGTATGGATCTTGTATTAAAAGAAAATCTTCATTATACATTTGTTGGATGAATGTAATATAGGTTGGAATGAGTTGAAAATGAAAAACAGGTGAAATAGGCAAAAGTCGACAAACCATACCGGTACGTCGAGGTCCAGTAGGCAGTTCATACCGGTATGTTAAGGTTCAAAGAGCAACTCGTACCAGTATGGCGTACCGGTACACTTTCCAAAAAAATATGAAAATTTAAAATTACTTTGTCAAGTCTTTGGTCTATGGGTTCTTTGATTCCAAGGATATATATTGACATAAAATAAGTATAAAGTGTGGTATATTGGACCCGGTTGGGTCAAATGGCAAAACATGCATGTGTTATTCGAGTGGATAAAAATCCCGATTAAAGCGATTCTGTTGACGTGATGTCGAATTGGACGAAAATCATGAGTGTTTCTGCGGGTTGACGGGTAGTCAACGGTTAATAAAGGACCCCTGGTTTTAAGGGCGTCACATCTGCAATCTAAAAAATATAAACCATCCAATATGCTAAGCAATAATATTACATTCAATATGAATATGCTCCCCTATGTTTATGCATATATCTAAAAGCATTTTAAGGTCATTGAGTGAGGCTCCCCCTCAATTTATGCGCGTATCAAACATTCTTGTCTGCCAAAATGTGTTGAAAAAGTTTTCTTTGAGTACAAACATGTGTATATGTGTATCTACCTTGAAAGTATAGTTTTAAACAATGATACATATTGATCCACATACACATATTTCTCCCCCTTTGGCATCATCAAAATAAAAATACACACAGGTTGCAATCACTTGCCAAAGATAGGAACATGATACATATGTAGCATAGGCCATTTACTTTTGTTTATGTGTATCCCCAATGTCAATTATATGAATGAAAGGCAATAGATAGTGCGCAAGGCCAGAATATCTTCATCATGAACGTAACAATTAAGCATAAAGATCATTTAAGCATAAAAAAGGAATACCATCCATGTTAAAGAAAAAAAAATATCAGTCAACATAGTTGTAGTCAAAAAGACTTCCAAGAGCATAGATCCTAACACTCAAAATGTAACGCCCCAAAAATCACCTTGCACGACATTACAATTTAAAATCATTCACATCATGAGAGCAACTAATATAATCCATCCATAATTAAAAATCTATTCATCATAACTAATATTTACAACATCATCCCAAAAGAATATGTCCAACCATGGCAATTACATCCAAAAGAATTAAAGGTAATGATGTTCTAAGCGTCCACCTCAGGATCAACATGCCCATCTATGGGATTCTCCCAGTGTGCCGGTTCATCAACTCCCAACTCCTACTCTAGTACATAATCTGAAAGATGTTCAGATGTAGGGGATGAGCACTAAGATTTGTAAAAAAATCCTTCCAAACTCAAACAAGGTTTAGAAAAGTATATAAAAACGGTCAGTCACCTTTCACAAATAGCATATATTAATTTTGAAATAAAACAGAGACATTTAAACATATCTCAAGTTTAAGCAACAATAGTAATTTAATGCATAAGTCAAACCAATATACGACTAATAATTCATTCCACCATAAAACATCTCTCCCAAGTTCTTGCGGAATCCCATATTTCCCAAAATTCTTGTAGAAACTATTTATAGTACAATGAACAAATTGTATTTGTATCTCTGGTCTAAAGTAAGATCTCGCATGAATACCATCAAAAATATCCTGGCCCGCGTACAATCCACACAAATCCTCGCAAGGATATCCAACCTTTAGGAAGGGTGTATGCCAACACCATGGCAGTGACGTATCCAACCAAGAGTAGTATACTAACCCTTTTTCCACGATACCCCGTGAGCGATAATGGTTTAGTCCTCGCAAGGCACTAACCCCACTATGAGTGGTAGGAAAAGTTCAAACCCGCACGGAGTAAGAAGGCATCTACACACTCCACAATACCCGGTCAATAGTTGCCCATGTTTATCCAACAACCACATAAGAGATACAATACCAACAATTTCCTCAAATGACAAACAATTCCATTAATCCCCAATTTCACATGTAGTATTTCAATAAAACAATTGAAGAAAATGCAAGAGATCATCATCAATATCATTTTGATACTCAACAAAAAACACTAAAGTTTTCAAAACCAAATTTAACTGAATGTAGAGAGAGAAACCCATATTTCCCAAAAACTAGGGTTTTAAATCAAGAAAAAGAGATTTCATGGGTACTTAACCCTAACTTTGTTTAAAACATAATAATAATTGCAAGTAGACCAAGGAATGATGATTTCATAACATGTATATAAGATTTAGAGTCAAAGAATACATATATACAAGCCCTAGTCTCAATGAACAAGAATGGAAGAAAACCCCTACGTTTCTCCTTGGCTTTGGTGTGAAGGACAAGAAGATTTGATCTTGAATCACCCTTAAAACTCTTGTTTTCCCTTTCTCTTTTCCTCTCTAAGCCTTTCTATTAGGGTTCTAAGAGGTTTGGGGTGAGAGTGGGGTGAAAGAATGGGAGCAAATGGAGTGAAATGGGGTTTTAAAACATAAAAATCCCAATTTTTTTACGATCTACCGATAGTTCGTATCGAGCTACCAGTAGTTTGGGTCCACTAGCCACTTACTACCTGTTGAGCTACCGATAGTTCGGATCCACTAGACAACGTACTATCGGTAGGTCCTACTGGTAGGTCCTGTCCTGATTTGCCTATTTCCTCTATTTTTTATTTCAAACCCATTCCAAGCCCTTCCAAAACCAACCCAAACTTATACAACATACATTTGTACATCAAACATAGTTGGTATAAGTTCTATTGCAAACGGTTTCATATTTTTACAAGTCAAAACTAAGTTTGAACTAAATATTTATCCGATTCTACACTATTAACATTTTTATCTCTATTCTTACAATCTACTTAGTTCATGCATATTCCATTACATATATTAGCATTTCAAAAAACATAATTTCGCTGCTATATTTGATAATACAAATGTGGGAGTTTACAATCCACCCCCTTAAAGAAAGTTTTGTCCTCGAAACTTAATCGTCAAGTTAGTCTATCTAATTCTCATTTGGCTATGATGTCTCCACTTCTATTCATCATTTAACCTCAAAGCCAAGTTTAAAAATAGAACATCATATCCTATTTTTAAATCCATACTTTCGACTTATATCGTCACTACCGTTAGTGAAGTCCCCAAGTTTACCTTCATTCACTACTTTTGATTATTCTTTATACTCAATAATTCCCTGTGATTGTATAAATTAATTTCATATCACGTATAATTTCTAGATCTTCAACTTATTTCCTATTCATCGGATATCACTTCTCTTTTGAATGTATCAATCATTTTACAAATCTCATGTTTGCTTTTTACATATAGCTTATCTATAAGCATTTCACAACAACCAAATTCAATTTCATTAATGGAATTACTCATCATTCCTATACCCCAAATTACATTATAATCCAAAAAATTAGTAATGTCATTTCGACAAGATCTACAACAATTCCTTAAATAGATGTATCATTCTTAATGACTTTATTTCTCACTAGACTGGAGAAACTCACAATATTTAAAATCTAATAATAACTTTACATCCTATCGACACTTATAAATTTTTGTAGTTCGGTGGACACCGCAAGATTCCCAACAATTATAACCATCAAACTATACACTAAGTTTCCAAGAAATTGAATCTCACTCGTCAAGCTTATACTCTCTACATTCACCACTATAACCATAACTAATGGTTAATTCCACTAATATTAAATCTAATCTCATAGCTCGCTGCGCACTCTGATATATATTAACATCCGACAATTTATAAATCAAAACTAACCACAAGATAAGAATTCCCATTGGTTCGAAAGTTTTGAGAAGATATGTCAAATTCTACCAAAGTATACAATTGAAACCTAACCACATTTATCCTCCAATTATAGCTTCCAAATTGTATACTCCAACGATCCATCTTAGTAATTAACTAACTATTATAAGTAGGCTAAGTCTCAAGTCATATCTTCAAGATATTTGCTCTCAATCCCCAATCTAGAGCTCAAATCAATAAGCCTTACAATCCCCTTCATAACTCATTTGTATCCAGATTCATGCTTTTAGATCAATCTTACTATCTCTACATGTTCACCAACTCGATTAAGGCCAATTATTTTCTATCTCCCAAGTATTCATTCTCAACCTCTAACTTTATGCTAGAGTTAATAACTATGAAATCAAGTCATAGTGGCTTTCATTAACATCACAATTATTTTCACAATACTTATACTTTTGAATCCCTATGCACAATCCAGTACAATATATATCCAGCAATATCCCAAAATTTCTCTCAATTAACTACTACCAAATTTCTGGTGATATAATTAAAACCAAAAACTAGAATCCCAGTGATTAACCAATGTTCCTCAATTTACCCACATTAGTCATCATAGTCTTAATCATTATTAGTAATCCCCAAGATATTAACAATCTGCTAGTTACTAGGATATCCATAGTCATTTATCCCAAAAATTACACAAGGTTTCTACATCCATGTCAAAGTCAATCTTCATAGGTATCATCATTGATTCTTCAAATTACATTTTTCCAGTTATCATCACTAACCATAAAGTTCAAATCTTTCATACTCATACTAACAATCCTCAAGTATAACTAATCATACCTATCTTAACAAAATACTAAAAGAGACAAGAGAAAGAACTTCTTATTCCTCCAACACGACCCAATAACATTAAAAGCTTTCACGGAACAATAGAGGTTTATATTAAACTTTGGATATTATTCGTATTTTAATACTTATTTGATATATCTAACCTCGATCTTTCTAAACCTCTATAGTCTTTAATCCTACAATATGTAGGGTCAAATGTAACTACTATAATTTAGTTAGGCCTTCTAGATTTCCTTTTTACATGTCTATGAGTTTGCTTCCATATCTCAACCTCAAATTTCCAATCAAAATTTGTAAATACAAATGAACTATTAACTACACCCTCCCCCAAGAGATTCTCGATTGTTAGTATTCTAGAGAGTCTAAATATAGTGAATTGGGTCCACAACAAAATAATATTACCTAAATATAACGTCCTCAATGAGTATTCTATGTGTGACCCTTCTAATCCATCAATACTTCCAAAGTAAATTTAATCAACTCTCCGTAATATTTTCAAACCAATATTGGTAACCTCAAGTTTGTGGTTATGAAAAAAAACTCTTATCCATTTAAGAACCATAACCACAATTCCTATTGCTATTCTAAAATAGGCTCTCATTCGATGTTACTTCACCATATTCCTTCAATTGATCATATTTGACAATTATACTATCTCATACCATCGTACTCATCGTAGAGGAAAGCATAACACTCACATGGTTCATATCGTAAAACCAAATCTACATTCATTCCTTAATTTCTATGACTTTTAAGTAACACACATAACTTTTCATAGCCTTATTATTCAAAACTTAGTCCATCTTAAAAACATCTAAGTTGACCTTACCTCCCCACTTCCCAACTGGGTTATCATATCTCTTGGCTTCCAAAAATATAAGCAACACTAATAGTAGAATAAAATACTTAGAGTCAGCAAGGCACCAAGTCACAATCCCATTTTATATTGTTATCCATCAAAATACTTCAATCGACATGGAGGTATCTCTAAATCAAAGCCTAAATAGTGATGGAAGCTTGCTTAAGAATAAGTCCTTCAGAGTCCAAGAAGAAAAGCACGACATTTTGCTATCCAAGGAATACCACAGCGTAGATTTTTGATCAACTTCAAAGAATAAACTGATTTAACTCAGGTATTTCTAACATGTGTGACCTATATGGTTGGAAAGATATATGAGTTACGATTGTAATAAAAAAAAATGGTGCACCATTTGGACTTTCCAACAAAGAGTTATGATAAAATTGGTGAAAGGGAGTCGGCTTGACTGATGATTCTTCTACACTTGTCTAACTCGAGTTTGGATGTCTTTTGTCACAAATCCTATCTCATACTCATCTCCAATATAGATAATATGACTTGCATAAAGATCCATACCTACCATCATTTACAAACCAAAAGCCAAATTACTATCCGTCTCTTAGAATAATCCAAAACTACATGATATAAAACTAGAATATTCATTCAAAATTTTCGTCAACTCCTCAAAGCTAACTAATTCCATGAATTTTAACAAATAATTAACCTCTAAGATAACTAAGAAACAAATCACACATATCTTATAAACATTTAACTTCAAATAAATTCAACCCTAGAGTTTATTCAATCACCTAATACTCCAGTGATAGTCCACAACCTACAGCTCCCATGTAAGACCTAATTCCTAAATTCAGATACCAAAATTTGTAACGCCCCAAAAACCACCTTGGACGACATTACAATTTAAAATCATTCACATCATGAGAGCAACTAATAAAATCCATTCATAATTAAAAATTCATTCATCATATCTAATATTTACAACATCATCCCAAAAGAATATGTCTAACTATTGCAATTACATCCAAAAGAATTAAACATAAACTCACAGCGGAATTACAAAAGAGTCTAGACTTCACAATATTTCCAAAATAAATTTCCTACTCTAGAATAAAAGGTAATGTTGTTCTAAGCGTCCACCTCAAGATCAACATGCCCATCTATGGGATTCTCCCAATGTGCTGGTTCATCAACTCCCAACTTCTCCTCTAGTACATAATCTGAAAGATGTTCGGATGTAGGGGGTGAGCACT
This sequence comes from Ilex paraguariensis, assembly GCA_963454935.2. Classification (NCBI taxonomy): domain Eukaryota; kingdom Viridiplantae; phylum Streptophyta; class Magnoliopsida; order Aquifoliales; family Aquifoliaceae; genus Ilex; species Ilex paraguariensis. The sequence goes on along the minus strand of CAUOFW020001291.1, from coordinate 70,530 downwards.
AAGCTCTGTAGGAAAATCCTTCCAAACTCAAACAAGGTTTAGAAAAGTATATAAAAATGGTCGGTCACCTTTCACAAATAGCATATATTAATTTTGAAATAAAACATGGACATATAAACATATCTCAAGTTTAAGCAACAGCAGTAATTTAATGTATAAGTGAAACCAATATATGACTAATAATCCATTCCACCATAAACTGTTTCTCTCAAGTTGTTGCGGAATCCTATACTTCCCAAAATTCTTGTAGAAACTATTTCTGGTACAATGAACAATAACCCACCATTGTATTCGTATCTATGGCCTGAAATAGGATCTCGCATGAATACCATCGAAAATATTCTGGCCCACATACAACCCACACAAATCCTCGCAAGGATATCCAACCTTTAGGAAGGGCATATGCCAACACCATGGCAGTGACTTATCCAACCCAAGAGTAGTATACTAACCTTTTTCCATGATACCCCGTGAGCGATAATGATTTAGTCCTCGCAAGGCACTAACCCCACTATGAGTGGTAAGAAAAGTTCAAACCCGCAGGGAGTAAGAAGGCATCTACACACTCCACGATACCCGATCAATAGTAGCCCATGTTTATCCAACAACCATACAAGAGATACAATACCAACAATTTTCTCAAATTACAAATAATTTCATAAATTCCCAATTTCACACGTAGTATTTCAATAGAACAATTGAAGAAAATGCAAGAGATCATCATCAATATCATTTTGATACTAAGCACAAAACACTAAAGTTTTCAAAACCAAATTTAAGTGAATGTAGAGAGAGAAACCCATATTTCCCAAAAACTAGGGTTTTAAATCAAGAAAAAGAGATTTTATGGGTACTTAACCCTAACTTTGTTTAAAACATAATAATAATTGCAAGAAGACCAAGGAATGAAGATTTCATGACATATATATAAGATTTAGAGTCAAAGAATACATATATACAAGCCTTAGTTTCAATGAACAAGAATGGAAGAAAACTCCTACCTTTCTCTTTGGCTTTGGTGTGAAGGATAAGAAGATTTGATCTTGAATCACCCTTAAAACTCTTGTTTTCCCTTTCTCTCTTCCTTTTAAGTCTTTCTATTAGGGTTCTAAGAGGTTTGGGGTGAGAGTGGGGTTAAAGAATGGGAGCAAATGGAGTGAAGATGGGGTTTTAAAACATAAAAGTCCCAATTTTTTTACGATCTACCGATAGTTCGTATCGAGCTACCAGTAGTTTGGGTCCACTAGCCACTTACTACCTGTTAAGCTACCGGTAGTTCGGATCCACTGAACAACATACTACCGGAAGGTCCTATCCAGATTTGCCTATTTCCTCTATTTTTCATTTCAAACCCATTCCAAATCCTTCCAAAACCAACCCAAACTTATACAACATACATTTGTACATCAAACATAGTTGGTATAAGTTCTATTGCCAAAGGTTTCATATTTTTACAAGTGAAAACTAAGTTTGAACTAAATATTTACCCGACTCTACACTATTAACATTTTTATCTCTACTTTTACAATCTACTTAGTTCATGCATATTCCATTACGTATATTATCATTTCAAAAAACATAATTTCGTTGCTATATTTGATATTATGATTGTGGGAGTTTACACAAAAAGATTTTAAGAGTCTTAGAGTGAAAACAAAATGAAAAGTCCTAAGCTGTAGACATCCTAGGCAATGCTAACTATGACTAATGGTCCACGATCCTCTGGAAGCCCATGTCCATGAATGTATCATCATCTGGATCACCAGGATGATAAACAATGTCAGAAGGTGGTGGTGGTGGAGGAGGTGGTGTCCCAAATCTCTTCTAGAGAAAGCCCATCATGCCATTAAGCTTAGTGTGCAAGCCTGCCACACTAATAGTAAGAGTTGCCACTAACCTACTCAGACCGTCAAACTCCTCATAGGTAACATGTCAAGGACTAGATGCACCCTCATTTCATAATGCCACATCATCAAGGTCTTGAATCTCCACAGTGTGTGGGAGATTCTCTTCTTCTTTTCTTCTCAAGTATTTCTCTTGCATTTATGTCCCTTACTTGCCTAATGTGAAATTCATGAACAATATCAATCCCCATTTGCTTTAGTGTGGTGCTATCAAAAAATGTTTTCCCTATAATACACTCCTAGTGCTCTAATTCAATGTTAATGGTTTTAAAGATTTTGGTGAGAAGCCTACCCTATGGGAGCCTTGTGTTCCTTCTTTCAACCAATTGCATGTATTGTATGATAATAAAGGGAAAATTAAATTTTCTATCAATCAAAATGCACATAATAAGAAGACTAGAAACTGAGTGACCTCATTGTAGTGACCACCTCAAGGAAGAATGGTCTTGATCATTATCTTGTTGATAACCCTAGGGACTAGAAGCATATTCTTTACCTCAATCTTTTGTCCCATCATATGTCTCTCACCAAACAAAATGTTCAAACAACTAGCTTCATCATCAACATAATCCTTCAATTTTTCCCTTTACCAAAAGAAAATATTTTCTACTTCATTACAAATCCCACAAAACCTTGGTTAATTTCTTTTGCGGTAGCTTTATAACTTTCCCTTGCACCGTAGGTTTTATAGTGCCTGATTGCTTGACATATAAATTTGTATAAAATCTACGTACTAGATTAGGATAAAAGACTTCATCAAGTTCCAAATAAGGCAACCAAGTAGTATATCTCAACATTGCATCTACACCCCCACATAGTCTAGGTCATCAATTTTAATGGGTTGATTCTAAAAAAAATCCTTTTGTTCATACCTTACCACCTATTTGTGCATTCCTCATTCAAGAAGGCTAGTTAGCTTCCTCTTGGATCACCTTTCTTGGGTAGCAAATGATTCCCCAACTCCGCTAATTCTCTTTGAAGCCATGGTATAAGAAACATGAATCTAGGCTTTTTTGGTGTTTGATATGCTTTAGTTAGAGAGAGAGAGAGGCGGCAGTGAGAAGAGAGATATAAGCTTGGGGTTTGAAGAGGAATCAGTTTCAAAGGGTTTTATGGGATAGAGATAGAGGAATGAGGGATTTTAAAGCGAAAACATGTTTTTATCCCAAAAAAAAAAAAAAAAACTAAACCAAAGCCTGATTTCTTGCATTAGAGGCTCATCTAGTATACTAGTTTGGCTATCCCGTATATCGATTCATGGCACCTGAGGCCAACTGGTTTTCTGGTGTGGCTCATTCAGTATGCCTGTTCTCTTTTATCCAGTATGTCGGTAGCCCTAACGGTGTCCCGGTTCATCTTTTTTTTGAATTTTCCATGTTCTCCTTCATCCTTTCTATTTAATCTCTATTCATAGGGATCCATAATTCCTAATTCTCTCCTCGCTTAGAGGTTTGGTAAATATATCTTCTAATTGATCCTCGGTCCTAACGAACTCAAGTTGAATATAACCATTTTGAACATGTGTTCTAATTAAATGGTGCCTAATCTCAATATGTTTAGTCCAAGGGTGTTGAATTGAATTCTTGGTGAGATTTATGGGGCAACAATGGACATCCCACTCATGCAAGCCATTTCAATGGAGTTAGAGAGTTTAGACAAAATCAAAAAGAACTTGACATTTGGAAGAAGAATTAGAAACCTAGGGTTTTAAAGGAACTCGACAATTTTTGGCAAAATCTACTCAATAACCAACCCTTAGGAAGCGAATAGTAAGATTTGAGGGCTTGGGTGAAGTATTTTGACTTTGGAAGGGTTTAGAGGGAGAGAAGAAAGCTTGGGAGGTTAAGATTTGAAGGAAATGCGAAGGGTTTCCCCAAAAAAATAGAACTTAAACTGTGACGCCCCTAAAATCGGGGGCCCCGTTGACCACCCGTCAACCCGTGGAAATAACCGTGGTTGCTGCATAACCCGACATCACATCTATTACATCCCTGGAACCGGGATTACAAGCCAAACGAGGATCCGTGTTTACTTTAATTTATTTAATCCCATTGAGGTTCAACATACCCCCAATGTATCTCATTTAAGGTCCATTTGTGTCATTTGAACCAAAGAACACATAGCCTAAATGCTTGGCAATGCATTCTTAAAATTTCAGATTTTTGGAAAACCTTCTGGAAGGTTTTACATAGACCTTCTAGAAGGTTTTACTCACTGGAAAAGTTCTTCTGGAAGGTTTTATAGACCTTCCGGAAGGTTTTGTCTACTGGATAACAATTTACACTAACCATCTGGAATGTTTTCTTCAACCTTCCGGAAGGTTTTGCCTGTTGGACCAAAAGTCTGCATTAACCTTCCGAAAGGTTGTTACGACCTTCTGGAAGGTTTTGCCCAGAATTTTATGCGTCTTTAGTATTTCATTTCCAATCCACTCAAAACTTTTCCAAATCCATTCCAAACATGTATAATAACATTTTCCACATTATTCATGATCCATAGAAGTTCTATTACAATTAATTCCATACGATTGCAAGCTCATTTACACAATTACATGCTAAAAATGGAATTTTACAATTGTTTTACAAAAACTTGTCTCCAAAAGCCACAAACTGGATTTTCTTCACCCTCGAGGTCCCGAGTGCGAGTCCTCTCCCAATACGAACCCTGCACTTGAAATTTTTTCGGTATACAGTGAGCCAACGCCCAGTAGAAACTTTTCTACAAAGGCTACTCTCTAACCTAAGTGCATATGCAATGTTCTTATACAACATTCACAATCATATAATCATTCCAATCAAGAATATACATGATTCATGTTGGAATCTACTATGCCATGTCATGAATGAAATGAGATTCACTCACGCACCTTACCCAAGCCTTCACCGACCCTCACCACAGTATGCAATGCAAGTGTAAAACCTTTATCTTTGATGAAAAACATCCAAAGGTCATTTTGAAATAAAACTCATGTGTTCATAAAAACCAATTCATTTTCAGATGTTTCCCATCAAATGAATCATTTGTACAACTAAAATCATGTGTCTTTATTTGGGTAGTGGACTTTTGGTGTTGCCCTGCCCAGTCCACACATGGATACACTTTTGTGGACTTGCACCATCAGAAGTGTATGAATCAATAGCCAGGACTTGCACCCGAGGACGTGTCTAGCACTTCTTGCTATACCCGACACAAGTTTTTTTCATGCTATGAACCGTGCGACTCTGTTGAACCTTGGTCCAACGGTACCAAGCCCACTTATCACCCACCTACTTGGTGTTTGATAACTACCATGCACTCACACCCATGGAATGCGATGTCTTCTCCATGCATATGCAATCTAATAAACCATTGCACTACCAACATCATGCTCAATGTAATGAATGTCAATGAGCTAATTCAACCTCATATCATGTCTCATATTAATCAATGCCATACAGACAATTTAAACCCCACATCTCAGCATGTGTCATGGCAATTTATGTCAATGCATATAATTACCATTATCTATCACAATGTCCATATATCAACTAGCATATATCAACATTTATATACCTAACACATATCTCAATCATGGCATTGCGTAAACCCATGCCAAACACATTCAATCACAAGGCATAATGTTAAACATATAGCATACCCATATAATCACTTTTCCATGGAATTACCAACCAAATAATTTCCACATCACAATTTCGAGTTAGGAAAATCTATTCCAACCCATTTACATACTCTTTTTTCATACCCATTTCACCCATGTCATATACATAAGTGAGTGAAATACATATATTCTCTTTAACCCACACATTTCATATAACACTAGAGGTGGGAAATGAACCAAAGTTGGAGAACCCCCTACCTCTTGAAGCATAAAACGAAGTTGGAAAGCTCCAAGAACCCAAAACGATCTTGAATCCTCACTTCCCCAAAATCTCCTTTTTCAACCTTCGGTGAAACCCGTCATTTTTTGTGTGGTCGCGTAGCCCTCGGCGAGGAGAATGATTTTTCCTCTTGGCCTGAGTGAATTCGAAGCCCGTGGAGTCATAAATCGTAAAGAAAAGGTGGAAGAGCTCTCCCTTTTCCCTCTCTTCTCTATCGGCTAACGACTAGGTGTAAGAATTTCCCCTATTTATACCCTCCATTTACTTGGCTCACATTGTGCCACACAGCTCTTTTTTCTGAGTCCGTTTTCGTCCTGAAACGATTAAATTTTATCTCGGTTCAAGTTTAAATTAATTTTATTTTAATTTACCTCAAATTATTTTTTAACTTTTAAAATTTTATTAGAAATTCCGTTTTTGGGTCACCGAGACTCGACCGCCTCGTAAAATGCAAAAAAATTGACTATCTCAGAATTCGATGAAATTTGACGTGGTAACTAAATTTCGCAAGACGAATCCAACGATGAGATTTGTTTTTTCATGCGAGATCTAGAAAAAATCAGGTTTTCAACTCATACTATAGCGACAAAATTACCATTTTGCCCTTGTTTACAAAAGTTTAAATTTACCAGATTTTACATTATTCCCCCTTTAAAAGAATTTCCTCCTCGAAATTCACACACACACATATACACTTAACTACATGCATTTGGCACAATGACTTTATACATAAAATCATAAAACTTGTACCTCCATCCTCGAACAGGAAGGGATAGTTGGTACGTATAGTGTCTTCACACTCCCATGTCGCCTCCTCCATGCCTCAGTGCTGCCACAACACCTTCACTAGCCTTACGGTCTTGCCGAGCAAAATCTGCTCCCGGCTATCCATGATACGCACCGGTCCCTCCTCGAAGATCTCATCCGCATCAACAATCATCTCACCCCAATCCACTACATGTGTCGGATCTGGAGTATACTTCTGGAGCATAGAGACATGGAATACCACATGAACACCTCATAGATTTGACGGTAATGCCAACCGATAAGCAACTGCACCAACCCTCTCAAGTACCTCGAAAGGCCCGACATACCTCGGCAATAACTTTTCCCGCTTACCAAACCTGACCACTCCTCTTTTAGGCATCACCTTCAAGAAGACATGATCTCCCACCTCAAACTCTATAGGTCATCACCGTCTATTGGCATAGCTCTTCTGCCAGCTCTGAGCCGTAAGAAAATGCTTTCGTATCAAATCCACCTTCTCTGAGGTGTCTCAAATCAAATCCAGACCCGTAGAGGGTCTCTCTCCCACCTCTGTCCAACAGACTGAAGAACGGCAAGGCCTCCTATAAAGTGCCTCATAGGGTCCCATCTAACCGCTCGCTTGATAACTATTATTGTAGGCGAACTCTACCAAGGGTAAGTGATCTTCCCAGCTACCCTTGAGATCTAGGACGCATGCCCATAGCATGTCTTCTAACGTCTGGATAGTCCTCTCCGACTGACTGTCCGTTTGGGGATGAAAAGTAATGCTCATCATCAACTGTGTCCCCATGGCTCGTTGGAAACTCTCCCAAAAATGAGCCGTGAACTTGGGATCCCGATCCGATACTATAGAGACGGGCACCCCATGTAACTGGACAATCTCCCGTATATACTACCTGTAGAATTCCTCCAGTGTGAAGGTCATCCGCACAGCCAGAAAATGTGCCGACTTGGTAAGTCGGTCCACTATCACCCACACCGCGTCATGTCCCCGTGATATCAGTGGCAAGTGAGTCACAAAATCCATCATGACATGTTTCCACTTCCACTCAGCTACCTCCAAAGGCTGGAGTAATCCCGCTAGTCTTTGGTGCTCAGCCTTAACCTGCTGACACGTGAGACATCGGCTAACAAAGTTTTCAACATCTTTCTTCATCCCGCTCCAATAATAATAGCGATGAAGATCATGGTACATCTTCATGCCACCAGGATGTACAGCAAATTGGGAATAATGAAAATCCCTGAGAATCTCCTCTTTGAGCTCCGCCGACTGGGGAACCACAATCCTCCCCCTATACCGAAGACTACCATCCAAGTGAATGGTCCAGCCTCGTCACCAGAGTCTGCCTGTACTCGGTCCCTAACGGATGATAACTCTGTATCCAGCCCCTAGGACTTAATCACCTTGATCAGTAGGGAAGGTGTAGCCACCAAACTCCCCAAAAAGCCCTGAGTCTGACCCATGAATCGTAACCCAAACTACCCCACATTCTCGAGCATCTGCCACTCCTTGGAAGCCACACTAGCCAAGACTCCTCGTGACTTCCTGCTGAGTGTATCAGCCACCACATTTGCCTTATCGGGATGATAATGCAAAGTGAAGTCATAGTCCTCAAGAAACTCCATCCACCTACGTTGCCTCATGTTGAGGTCCCGTTGTGTAAAGATATACTTCAGACTTTTATAGTCTGAAAACACCTCAAACTGTTCACCATACAGGTAGTGGCGCCAAGCCTTCAAGGCAAAGATAATAGCCGCCAAATCCATGTCGTGCGTAGGGTAATTCTGCTCGTGATTCTTTAACTGCCGAGAACCATAAGCAACCACCCTTTCGGACTGCATCAAAACGCATCCAAGTCCGTCCTTCGAGGCATCACAATAAACTATGTTCCTCTGTCCTCTTTTCGAAACTATCAGAATAGGAGCTGACGTAAGCCTCCTCTTCAACTCCTGGAATGCCTTCTCACAAGCATCATTCCACTCAAACTTGACCTCCTTCTTCCGGGTCAACTTGGTCATAGGAGCAGCTAATTGAGAGAAGTCCTCAATGAACCTCCTATAGTACCCCGCCGATCCCAAGAAACTGCGTATCTCGAAGACTAACTTCAGTCTCCCCCAATTCATAACTACCTCCACCTTTTTCGGGTCCACGGATACACCCGAAGTCGATACTACATGGCCCAAAAATTTCACCTTAGTAAGCTAAAATTCACATTTGTTGAACTTAGCGTACAACTGATGATCTCTCAACGTCTGGAGAACAACCCTCAACTAACCCTCATGCTCCTCCTCATACTTTGAGTAGATCAAGATGTCGTCAACAAAGACCACAACGAACTGATCAAAGTAGGGTTTTAACACCTTATGCATGAGATCCATGAATGTCGCTAGAGCATTCGTCAATCCGAAAGGCATGACTGTAAACTCAAAATGCCCATACCGCATCCGAAACGCCATCTTAGGGATATCAGCCTCCCTAACCCTCAACTGATGGTAACCGGTGCAGAGATCTATCTTTGAGTAGACCCGTGCTCCTCTCAGCTAATCAAACAAGTCATCAATCCTCGGCAAGGGATATCTATTCTTGATAGTAACCCTATTCAACTGCCGATAGTCTATGCATAGTCAAAGGGTTTTGTCCTTTTTCTTGGCAAACAACACCAGAGTGCCCCAAGGTGAAGTGTTCGGTCTAATAAAACCCTTGTTCAATCATTCTTGCAACTGGACCTTGAGTTCCTGCAACTCGGTTGGTGTCATCCTATGTGGAGTCATAGAAATAGGCGACGTACCGGGATGTAACTCAATGTTGAAGTCCACATCCCTATGGGGAGGTAATCCCGGTAGTTCATCCAAAAAGATGTCCTCAAACTCACGCACAACCCGAGGTAGAACCAACTCCTGCCTCACCTTGTCCTCCAAGGTAAGGCTTGCAAGCCAACCCATTAATTGTCCGAGCCATCTTGAGTCATACGCGATTTGGGGTAAAGCATTATGATTTTTCCCTTGAAACTTGAAACAAACACCATTAGGGGTGTAAGCAGTGACCCTCTTCCTATCACAATCAATGACGACTCGATGTGCCGTCAACCAATCCATCCCGAGGATCACATTAAACTCCAACATGTCCATGACCCTAAGGTCCATAGTGAGTAGAATTCCCAAGATCTCTAACTCACAACCCCGACATATCTGGTCCACCCTCACCATAGCTCCTAGGGGAGAACTCATATGCATTGACTTTTCCAAGGTCTCAACCTCCAAGCCCAAGTCTTTCACACATGATGCAGAAATAAAAGAATGCGATGCACCAAAATCAAATAATACTATAGCCCATAAGCGAGAAAGTAGGAATGTACCCTGTATCACCGACGAATCTACTGGCTCAGTCTATGGCACCATGGCGTAGACACGCCCCTGGGTTCCTAAAGTACCAGCTTGTAAGCCTTGTCCTTGACCTCGACCCATGTCCTGGCCTAGTTGGCCTGCTTGCGGAGTCCCTGCATGTGAAGTAGTAGGAGCCTGTGTAGCACCCTGAAACTGGTAATGACTTCCCTGGCCCATGGTGGGGTAGGGAGGAATGTAGGGTGTCTGTGGTTGTCCCACCGATGACTGGGACTGAGATGTCCCATAACTCTGGGTTCCTTGCCTCTGTGGGCAATCCCTCTTCATATGACCCAACTGGTGGCAGCGGAAACATGCTCGTGAGCCTGCCTGGCTGGAAGCCCTGAAGTGTCTCCCACCTTGGGAGGATAGACCCTAGCCTTGGCCTTGATGACCACGGCTCTATCCTTGAATTCCTTGTGGAGTAGAAGTCCTCTGCTTCTTCCCTGAGCTAGAAGAAGAGGATTGGCCCTCCTTCTTCTTGTCCTTGGCACCTAACTCTCGGATGCTCCTTGCGTCCTCAATCTCTCTCTCAATAGTCATAGCAGTAGTGACCATCAAGTCCAACTCTTGCAGAAAAAGACCCACAATTTTACCTCGGATAGACAACTTCAAGCCATCCTCAAACTTCCTCACCTTGGCCATGTCTATGGCCACATAATCATCGGCGAAACGTGCTAATTCCGTGAATTTAGCCACGTGTTCCATCACCGTCATGGTTCCTTGTTTCAAGTCTAAAAACTCTCGGGCCTTTGCATGTCTAGCAGCCGCCAGAAAGTACTTTCCCATGAAGAGTTCCTTGAACTCTACCCAAGTTATAGCCTCCAAGTTCTTGGAGTCCTTCAACCAATCCCACCACAATTGGGATTCCCCCTCTAGCTGAAACGTAGCTAGGGTTATCTTGGTGGCATCGGAGGTGATCTCTATAGCTCTCAACACCTTTTCGACTTGCCAAAACCAATTGTTAGCTACCATAGGATCTACCCCTCCTATAAAGACCAGAGGATTGTGTGCCTTGAACTTCTAGAGGTTACTTGAACCTCCTTGTCCTCCACTTGCACCAGTCTGTGCAATAGTAGCGGCTGTAGCACTAGCTTGTGCAATGGTAGCACCAATAGCCTCCACAAAGGCTTGTAGGTCAAAAGTTGGTGGTGGTTGGTTGTTCCATCCACCCCGACGTCCCCTCCCTCTAGTTGCCTTCTACATACATGCCAGATAGCAATAGAGCATTGATTTAGCAATCAAGCTTCTTTTTTTCCCTTCTTACCTTAACCGAAATTTCTGAAGTGTGAGTGAAGAGTCTTGTTTATTTTTCTTTGTTTTCTTCTCCTTTTCTTTCTTCTTTCCTTTGTTTTTTTTAAGCCAAGACTCACAAGACGAGACTCTTCCCTTCTCACTTTTTTTTTTCTCAAGTATCCTAGTCTTCTACTTTATGCACTAGCCACCAATCTCCCTCTCCCTCTTAATCCCATCCATTCATTTCCCCTTAGTGGAACTTCCATCATTATGCATGTAGATAAATTTATTCCATGTCTCCCTTAGTGGAGAATTCCACACACACACACATATATATATATAACCAAAGTATTTATGACCCATTAAATTTATATTGCTAGCCTTTAATCTACTTCTTACATATCCTAACACATATTTTTGTAAACATTAAGCGAATATGATATGCTTGCCACTCATTTAATTTCACATGCACTAATATACATAACAATAATAAAATCATATTATATGTAAACATACTTATTTAATTTTTCACACTTAAACAAAACAATTCCCCTATGGTCATTAAATCTCACTAATCCTCATACATTATTCATAAGTTCTTTCTAAATATTAAAATATTCATCGTATGGGTTCAATTCTCATATCAATATTCTTAATTAAATAATAGTTATCAACCATGCGCATGCATATCACATATGAATATGCTTATGACAAATATTATGTTCGTCAAAGCTTACAATGGCCTTGTTCCTTAAGATACATGAATGTGTACTAAACCATTTTCTGTTGGCGACTCATACTGTTACATTTTTCTCATTTGTCCAGATTCCAAGAGTCCTATACCTTTAACCGTCCTGTCAATTGCGGACTCTTACAGACTCCCTTGTGACCGTCAGATCCCTTCCACGTGTCATATTTTGATCTTACTAATTTTTGGATGTAAACACTAATACAATAAAAACTAATTCACCAAATATTATAGAAATAGGTTTGATCACACCTTGGTCAGGTGTAGATGTTTACGAAATAATTTGAACCCAAATTGTGAAACTTTGTCGGCACCGGACTGTGAGCAGTGAGCTAAATGCGTCTTCCCCGCCGTATTGGATTTGGACTTTGTGTAGAAGACGAGGAAAAAAATTCGCTGTTGTGAAAGACGAAGTGAAAAATTCTGAACTGGAGGGGTCTCTTTTGTGGGTGTTTTGCTCAAATGGTGCCATTCGATATGGGGGGGCTGTTTTGTGGAGCCATAACACAAAATGTTGCCGATCCAATTTACAGCACACCATGCTCCCCATGCTAAGTGGTAATATTTTATTTAGGATGAACCGGATTCATTACAAACCATCCAGTTCAGCTGAATTTTCCAAAAATTAGCCGGTTGAGAAAAGTTATTAACGGGCTGATACAATCGATTGTATCAGCCCGTTAATAACTTGTCAGGCTGATCCGGGTTTAATGACCCTGCCTAAAGTACCTACATAGATGTAAGCAAGGGCAACACGTACCAGCTAATCACGTTCTTCAGTAGCTGCACCGCACCACTGTCTTGAGCCAACTTATGGACGCTAGTAGGAATGCCCAAGTTAAAGCCAATCGAATCAATCGATAGATAGATAACCACCCCGAATCAGCAGTTCTCACAACAAAATAAGTGGATGATACCTATGCCTCCATGAAAGTAATTACTAATAAAGAGATTTGAGGGCATAAACCAATGGTAAAAGCACATCCCATGGAAAAAATATAATCAAGAAAAGGGCGAAATCAGGAAACAATGTAGAATGTCAGAGGCCAAACAATTGACACCGCTGGTTTTATGTAGGTCATAGAACTAGAAACTGGCAATACAAGTATTTCTCATGGTCCCAGTGGAGCAGGAGATTTTCAGAATAAAATAACAATTTTCCCACCTAAAGTTCCATTGAAAATTTATCAAGAGATGCAGATGCTGATCCTTCCATGATTGTGCTGCCTAATCTTTAAGCATTTAAGTCAAAAAGACCATAATGAACATAGTTTAAACATTACTTCTCACTTGGTGTTAGATTTTACAGGTCAGAAAATAAATATTATAAAAGAGAATCAAACAAGCATAACTTGCTATTAAATTGATAAGCAATGACTAGAATTCCATCATTAGAAGCTGCTATAGAGAAAAACCTAAACTTGTTTAATGCTAGGCTTCCCACCACTAATTTTCTTTTATGATCTGGTGCAGCAACCATCTTAACAAGAAAGTGAAACTAACAAATGCGAGAAATCTAAAACTTGAATAAATTTTTGTGAACCTTCGACACAACTCGACATGTCAATGAAATTCTACTGGTAGTTCTGTGCACACTATCTGCTGTCCTCTTCTCTTCAGTCACTTTTTCTGAAGGTGGTGGTGACTGATTTACTCTAAGAAATTTCAAAGTTTCAGCAACATTGACTGCCTGAAATAGAATATGAAAAGATATCATAGATAACAGGCAGTGCAGTTCCCTAAGAAAGCTTTTTTACAAGCCCTCAGGATGTGTTTAAGGTAGATTTGTTTAATTCTCATTATTATTTTTTTATTACTTGTCAGGAAAATTCATACATTGTTTTCCAACAGCTCATCACATTAGGTCACTCATCTTACCCCATTGAAGTGTTGCACCTCACAATCTTTTATTCCATGCAAGTAGTCTGAAAAAAGAAATAAGATGTCAATGTTTTAGGCATGCCAAGAGAAAGATAAACTCTTTGCAAGCAAAAGAAATTGAGATCCACCTGAGTATGCCTTATCTTTGAATATCAGTAAACTGCAGGGCATCAATACAACAGAAAAAGGATCATAACTATCCAACAATTTTTCACTTTCATTCTCCAAAGCTCTAGTAGAAATTGTATCTTCAACATTGTTTCTCACTGTGTTTACAGAGTTTGTCAAACTTGGATGGGGAGTGAAGTCCATAACAACACGTGATCCAAGCGACAAAATTGCCACTACTGGAAAGTAAGCTGGTCCATCCTGGTGTGGCTGTATTACAGACAACTTATCATTACAACTAACACGAGACCAATTATAAATACGCATTTTGAAACAACTTTTGACTGAATGGGGCAATGCAAAGGAAAGGAAAGAATGTAAAAAGAAAATGCAAAAATTGATTTGGAGAGAATGCTATTGTTCAGCCTTTTCGTTCCTTTAACCTTTGCCTCCTGAGATTTAAACTAAAACTTAGCGCTAATTGGAAATGTAGAGCATTAAGATTCTCAAAGGACAAACCAAATAAATTGGCCATCTCTCGACCCTCAAGTCACTTGTGTCACTCTGCCATCCACTCATTCCCTATGAAACTTTCATCTTTATAACTAAGCCTCACCCAATCATAGTAAATCTGGTGATTATTCAGGCATAGAGATTGAGGCTCAACTATGGCAACAAACATAAGTTAAGTTACAATGAGGATTATTCATGCAGTTGGGGTTGATTTTTCTTATATATAGAGAGAGAGGAGAGGGAGAGTACACACGAATAGAAACAAACACAATAAGAGAGAAAATAGAACAGAGGGCTACATAGGGATAGCAGGAGAAGAAGAAAATGAATTCATAAACCAAACTAGTAGAGTGAACAAACCATTATGCCTTGGTTAGGAAGGTATTCATTGATGAGTACATGATTAATTGCTGAAGGAAACAACCTTGATTCCTCGTACATTCTCTGAGTAATTCTTGTAAGCCAAGGAGGCACTGCATGAGAGAGATTATTTAGATGCGACTTTTCTTCAGTTTCCATATATTATATAAAAAAATACTCAACAAGAACTTCATGCAACCACCTGAACACAACTCATTATAATTTATTTGGGGGCAATGGAGGATTCTAAAATGGATAGAAGAAAGAACGGTCAGCCTAACTTCGCCATGATTTGTGACCATCAATTGGCTCCACATATTTCTTTGAGCGAAATATACTAATAGTATCTCAAGCATGTGCTCTGTCCCACTTTGGTGCCCATTCTTTCAATTTTGTCCCTTTGCTCCCTATAGTTTTCATTTGGCATTTAAATGGTCCAATGTAAAATGGCAGTTTAAATTGGATAGTGGAATTGTTCACATGTAATTCATGGGATGAATGCTCAGGAATGGTCCAATGTAAAACAGTTGAAATTTGCAATTGGTGACATATTCCCATTTTGGTTTCTTAAACACAAGCCACACTCGTCTTCCATCTTCTCACCATCTCCTCCACCATTTGCTTCTGCAAGTCAGTGAGACCCTTCAGATTCCATACAAAAGTCTTATCTTCAATTGGACAATATTTGTATCTCTCCCTCCCTCAACAAACCCGGGCCCTCATTCTTCCTATTATGAAAATTCACCCACCATTCCCACATTGGTACAAGTGTGAGCCAACAATGGATAACCTTTTCTTCCCCAACTCCCTAAACCTTTATTCTCATCCTGCGAATTTGAGGTCATTAGAGCAATTATGCAAATTGACACAAGGGATATGTCCTATTTCTCATCTGTTTTCCAACTCATTACAGATTGCACTCATCATTATGTGACATAATTAAGGTTAATACCATACCTATAAAATGCAAGATATTCCTCATCCCCTCTAAAAATGTATTTTTATCATCAAGCTACAGCTGGTGGGCCCATGGTTACCACCATTGTTGTTAGTATCGTACGATACGCGATACGTATCGTACGATACGTTACGATACAGCCCTAAAACGATACGGATCGTAGTTATGTATCGTTTTTGCGTTGTATCGTCCGATACACGATACGTTTTTACGATACGATACGTATCGGTACGATACGCACGATACGTGCAATTTTTTTTTTTTTTTTTTTTTTTTTTTTTTTTTTTTAAAACGACGTCTTTTTGTGCTCTGATTTTTTTTTTAAAAAAAACGACAAGTGAAGACTTGTTGGCATCCGATCACAATGATGATGATGATGATGCATTTTCAATTGAAATTGAAGATTGAGTTCAAAATAGATGTTAGAAATTTGGATTAGAAGTGTCTTTGGTGTTTAAAGTTTGAATTAGTGAACTATGGTTGTGAACTTTGCATTATAATAGTAGTGGATTATGTTGATAACTTGAATAATTGGTGGAGTATTAATGAAATGCTATATTTTTTATGAGTGTATGACTTTTTTTCAAAGGTATATATATTTTTTTATTATTTATTTAAAATTGCATCGTATCTTACGATACACGATACGATACACGATACGATACAATATTTGTATCTTACGATACGCCTTCCGATACACGATTTGATAACTATGGTTACCACAATTCACTAAATCTTTAATGACCCACGATCTCAGTACAACGATCCCAAACGAAGTGGGTTCGTGATCCGGATCACTAAAATGGACGACCCCAAATTGTAATACTAACCCTAACTCAATTCGCTTCGGAACATGTAGTACAAATATAAAATACATATTAATTGATTACATGTATATAGATTTATAATTATATTTTATTTTAGATAAATGAAAATCAAGCATAATTATAAATAAATGATACCTAACTTGGTGTTTATAAATATTTTGTAATATATAATGTTGTACAAGAGTGAAAACAATCTACATAAGAGTTTCAAAATAAATTACGACCCAAAATATCGTACCAACTAAACCTACCCCCATTGTACCGCGTACCTAGGAAAGTGTCGTATCATGTACCCGTACCCGTACCACGTACCAAAGCGACCCACGATCCAGGTAACATTGGGTGGGTCACCAGTACTTTCCAATGTTGTAGGGGTTAGTTCTAAGAGTCGCGTCAGCCATTAGTGGTGTAGAACTCTCCTTTTTCACTGCTAGAACTCTGCTTCATAGATACTATATGACTCAGCTCACCCACCTCCCAAATGCTACATACACAAAAAAGTGTGTTGGGGCAATCCTAGCTTCGCTAAGAAGCCTTCGATTCACCAATGCTGATAAATGAAAGGCAAAATTATATTGATGTAGATTAGGAGAAGAAATGGAGATAAGGAAAAAAGAAATATGGATGAGAAGAGAAGGATTTGGGAACATAAAGATCGCAATTTTATTCAATACTTCAAATCTAATACAATCTATACATTCATTCCCTTTTTATAATGACAAACAATATCTAGTCTAAGAATCCTAATATGACTATTATTCCTACCATCTGTCAACTAAGAATTAAAAGGGTCTCAACCTTTTTCCCTAGGGCAGCTTGGGCTTTAGAATACTCAAGGATGGCATCATAGTGACCAACAATTCACTCAGCCAATTATGTGAGAAGTGTAGGAGGACTAAAAACCAATTGTTTGAAGTCACCACTCAACTTTCCTACTTAACTAAAGATTCTTGAAAACCGTTCAATGGAAGAAAATAGGGACAAGTCCTCGGTGTCACATATTTCGGACACACACACAATGAGAATCACATTTTTTTTCCATTAGACCCTCATGATTTCCATCCTTTAGAATCTTCTTTCAATTGCTTGATCATTGATACTACTGAACAGAGTACTTTTTATCGTATCATGTCTCTACCACATTGAACCCATAAGTTGAATCATCATCAGTCATTCAAATTGAGGTTACAAGATGTTGGAACTATCAACAACTTAATTTCAATTTGGATCTTGGGTCATGCAAATGAACTTTTAGCTCCAATACCATTTTGATGTAGATTGGGAGAAGAAATGGAGATGAGGAGAGAAGAAATATGGATGAGAAGAGAAGGATATGGGAACGAAAAGATCACAATTTTATGCAATACTCCAAATCCAATATAATATGTACATCCATCCCCTTTTTATAAAGACAACTAAATAGCTAGTCTAACAGTGTCGTAATATGACTCAATTATTCCTACCATCTACCAACTAATAATGTTAAATTTTAAACAGATCTCAGGATAATGCCTAAAGATATCTCATCAAAATCTACGTTTATGTCTATTGTAATGAAAGATAATTAAATTCTCATCATATAGCCAACTAGACTAGGTCGGATCCAAATCCTAAAGAGAGAAGCAAAAGGAGGAGAAGGAGAAACACCACCTACTCCAAGACTTCCAAAAGATTAGAAAATTATAGCTGATGATTTTTTTTTTTTTTTGGGGGGGGGGGAGAATTCAGCAACATTACACATCGTTGGAACTTCAACAATTGGGGCACGACCCTTTTCAAGCCTACTGATAACAAGTGCACAACACTTTTCCTTGTAATTCAAATCCACTGAGCTTTTGTTGATATAAAAATACAATCCTATCCCTTTGCAAGTTAGTACTTACGACATCACACTATCCCATTCTCAATTGTTTTAGCAATTGAATGGAGTTGCAACTCCATCTTTACCGTTCAAATTGCCATTACCTGTCATGAGCATCATTATATACAACATCTCAAATAAGTTTCATCCCCAAATGAACTAAGAATGCATATGTCTTAAGCTAAAATGTAAACTTGAGTAGGAAGAAAAGAATAAAAAAGATTGAAAGAAATAATGTGTGTCCAGTTGTGCTGCCCTACACTTTCAAATTTCTAGTGAAGAAATAATTAGGATAAATATCAATATTAACCTATACTCATTAAATATAACTAATAAAAAATATAAGAACTTCTAACACTCCTCCACAAGCTGGACTATAAAGATAAAAAAATGTCGAACTTAAAACATAAATCACTGAAGGCAGCCCTCACTGATGGCTTGGTAAGAATTTTGCCCAGCTGATCACTAGACTTAAAATATGGAGTGATAATCTCCTTATGTATCAAGAGATGTCGAATGAAATGACAATCCACCTCAATATGTTTAGTCCGATCAAGAAATACCGAGTTACTTGCAATAAAAATCGTTGCTTGGCTGTCACAGTGCATTTTCATGAAAGAAGACACATTAATTCACATATCACGAAGTAAAGAGCAAACCCATAATACCTCACATACAATATAAGTCATAGCTCGATATTCAGGCTCAACACTAGAATGTGTAATCACATTTTGCTTTTTATTACGTCAAATAACAAGAGCTCCCCCTGACTAGTAGAGATTAAATTCAGGGAAAGATCATATCCTGACATAGAAAAGAAGGAAAAAGATTCAAAAAAGATAACATCAGCACAAAATGTATGGATAAATAATTGTATATATTCAAGAGCATTGTCAGAATGGAGTACATTAATACACTCACCAAACTGTAACAGAATCTCATTATAGAAAGTGATAAAAACTTTAGGCAACCCAAAACGATCCTTCATAAGGAAAAATCAAATCATACGAGAACAATCATCAACAAAGATTACAAAATAATGAAATCTAAAAATATTTTTTTGTTCTTGCAAGACCCAAATGTCAAAGTGAACAATATCAAAAGGACTAGACTGACGACTTGTACTACTAGTAGGAAAAAAATATGGTGATGCTTACCTAATTGGCAAGCTCCACACTTTAATACAAAATAAGGATTCAAACTACGAATGACTTGACGAAGTTTTTTTAGAAAAGGATAACCAAATCGAAAATACACTAGAGTGGCGACATGGTAGCATTCAAGACAAGAACTATTGTGCTGGAATCCAAATAGTAAAGACCATTCTACTTATGCCCTCGAACCAATCATCTTCTTCGTCGAGAAGTCCTGAAAGACACAAAAAGATGGTGAAAAAGTCACTGAATAGTGTAAAGACTTTGTTAACTGACTCACAGATAACAAGTTAAAAAGGAAAATGAGGAACAAATAAACTAGAAGTTAAAGACATGGATTTAGGGATAGAGATCACCAATCCCACGTGCTGGTCGAAAAGAACCATCAACTAGCACAATTCGAGAGTACAAGAACAAAAATTAGAAAATAAGGCTGAAATACTAAACATGCGAGCATTAGCTCTCGAATCAATAATCCAAGATATTGAAACTAATTGAGTTGTCATATGTGCAAAATTACTTGTAGTGGCCAAACTGGTGGATGTGGTGGACAAATGAGGAGAAAGCGAGGACAATTGTTGGATGAGATAACTAAGTTGTGAAGTAAGCTCAGTATGAGATCCAGATGTGGAAGTAGCATACCCAACGGTCGATGATTGAAATATAGGCGGGGTTGAGGCATTGAAAACCTGATTAGCATATAGGCTGGTCTCCCTTGTTTATCCCAACAATAATCATCAATATTTCTAGTGGCTCTACAATAAGAATACTTCCACTACGAATGACCGCCATGACCTTCACGACCACCACGTCCTCCATGACTAGAGCCTGTACCACCCAGTGGTTGATGTCTACCACTATCACGATCACCAGCATCTCTATAAATCAAAGCAAATGATTGTAGAGACACTAAAGAAGTCCAACAAGTAAGAAAATCGCGTTGGTGGCAAGAGTAAGAATTTGACTCAGTTGGAAGAGTCTTACTAGCTAAAATCTGATCTTTAAACACACCATAATCATAGTTAAGTTTAGACAAAAGCGAAGCAACCTAAACTATTCACGTTGTCCCTGCAGTATCTCTGGATTCTTACTCAATGGCTGATAAAGCGTTAATTCTTTCCACAACCCTTTCAAGGTACCATAATATTCAGCAAGAGATTTATTAGCTAACTCGGTATTTTGAACATGCGCTCAAAAAAACTCATAAGTCCGAGACAAATTATGTTCTTGTAAATACATCTCCTAAAAAGAATCTCATATCTATTTTGCTATGTCAAGAAGTTAGATAGAAGTTACAAATGATTCCATACTAAGCCACAACCAAGTCATCACCAATAAATTCTTACTCCACCCGTCTTCAGAATTTTGGAGTCAACAAGGAGGATTTTCGATCAAATACTTTCTTTTTGGACCGTAGAAAAACTTTAATTGCATGATACCAAAAATAGTAATTGCTTCCATTTAATTTCACAGAAGTAATTTGTCAAATTGAATCATTCACTAAGAAAACTTGTCTACCATGCTTATTCAATCCATGTTCCTCTACCTCTTTCAAAGTTGTCATAATGAAAACCAAAAAAGAGGTATAACAGTAAGAGAGAAAGGCATCACTAACCCACCAATAAAAAACACACGACCACAATTGTAGAAGAATGAACAAAAAACAACCAAAAAAAAAGTCCCAAAGCTACTACGAGCCAAAAACAACAACTATTAAAGCAAGCAAGTCCCAAAAAAACCACCACAACAAATTACCCAACACAGATTCTGTCCAAAAACACACTCCAGAGCAACAGGAGAATTCACAATGCACTGAAGGATAGTTGGACGAGTCCCCTGCACAATGTAGACACCCGACCACATAAGACACCAAAAATTGACCCAAACTGGAAAGAGTCAAAGTACAAACACCCTCTAGAGTGTGAATCAACCACATAACATCCCAACAACTCCTAGTGAAGAGATCGCAAATCGGCACCAAAAATCTACGAAAAACATTCAAAAAATCGAATATCCATTCAAATGATCTCAAAAAAAATTCAAAAAATACCATAATTACCGGGGCATCAAGTCGACCTACGTAGGGGCCTTGGTCACTAGAAATTGTTGATGTCACGGGACGTCACTATTCCGAAGATGACGTCAGCACACCAGCAATCCCCGAATCCCTTCTATTGTGTTATTCTTGCAATTATTTGCTAAAAAATACGTTTTGATATCAAGTTAAAATATAAACTTGAGATTAGAGTTTAGTACAAAGAGATAATGTATGTACATCAGTGCTGCTCTATACATTCTTATTTATAGTGAAGAAACAATAAGGGTAAATTATAATATTACCATATACTCATTAAATATGACTAATACAAAAAATAAGAACTCTACCATCATACTTTATTATTGGTCTCTCTTCTTACCTCCTTTCCCAGTTGTTGCACCTTTGTTATTCGCCATGAGAAAAGAGTCCCTTTATAGCATTTTTCCAAGAGATGCCACGCTACACATGCCTCCTCTTTCCTCTTTGTGTTCCCTTCTTTGAACTTGTTTAATCTACCAAAATTCTTTCTCCGACTAGACTTGTATTATCCCTCTATGCTCAAGAACCACAATCTTGAACCCTCATTATCCAACTTGTTTCCTGTGGACTACTAAGAGTCAACACCCTTCCCAACAAAGTGTAGTACCTTGCACACTTCATCTATAAAAATCATATTCATGCTAAATCTATATTATTTGCATTGGGACAATGAGGGGAGAATGTATTTGGGCTGACATTTGGATGGGGTGACTTCTCTTCCTCATCTTTGTTCTCTTGCCTTCATGGGCTTTCTTGGACTTATAATTGTTCAATTACTAGTATGTTTCACTCGTATGCTCTTTAGATTGGTTGGAATTTATATGTTTCACGAAATCTGCATGATAGGGAAATTTTAAGTCTTTCTTTGTTATTGTCTACTATTGATTTGGCATGTTTGGATTTGTTATCTTCTACTAAAAAATGTTGGACTCTTGAATCTTTGAGTTTTTCTTTTTTTTTTTTTTTTTGCAAATCACTCTTGCAGTGGTGAATTGATAACCCATTTTCTCATATTATTGTACTCTAAGGATATGAAACGCCAGAGTGCCCTTGAAGGTTTAAGTTTTTGCTTGGGTTGTTTCCCATCAGATGATTAAATACCTGTGATTTAGTACAACGAAAAAGGCCTGGTGTTTTCCCATCTCCCAATTTGTGTATTACAGGTAGGAGGGGTACAAACATTGACCACATCTTTGTCCATTACCTTCTTACTTTTAGATTGTGGCACACTTACTTTTTTGGCAATGAAGATCAAATGGGTTATTTCTCACAATCATATTTCTTTATTTGTGTTGGTTTTTGGAGGATTTAGTAAAAAATAAAAAGGCCCCAATTCTTTGGAGTTATGTCATTTTAATAATTTTTGGGTGGTTTGATTAAAAAGTAATCGTGCAATTTTTAAGGAAGAAATGAGTTTGAGTATGATCTTTGAGAATGAGTGAAGTTCTTGGCTTCTTTATGGACTTTAGTTACATATGAATTGCGGGATGCTCCTTTGTATTTACTTAATCGGTGTTGGAATGTGTTTGTGTATTGTGGTGAATTTTTCAGTATGCGTTTTATTTGTTTGTAAGCCCCATGCAAGTCAAGTCAATGTTACCTGGATCGTGGGTCTATTTAAATCGTGGTACAAGTACAAGTACGGAGTACAATACTCTTCTCATACGCAGTACGATGGAAGTAGGTTTAGTTGGTACATTATTTTGAGTCGTGGTTCATTTATAACTTTTCTATAGAATATTACATTACTATACACATAGTCAACTAATATTTATTTTATATTTTTACTAAAAGTTCGAAAACGAATCATCATTCAAGATAATGTACTAGTAAATGGTTGTAAATAATAAAAACTAATTGTCATTCATTTGTATTATTAAAAAAATTCAAAATGCAACAAAACAAAATATGAGTTTAAAGAACACTAAAATAAATAAATAACAAGTTGAGGTTACGATTTGGGATTGGCATTATGATGTGAGATTACTTAGATCATAAGACCTTTTACAATTTGAGTTATAATTAGAGACCCAACTATGAGCGATCTGGATCACGAACCCAACTAATTTTCAATGATGCGACACTAGTTCATGCAACGCTAAGGGTATATACAATTCTCGGATCTATAAGATAAGTCTGTAATGCCCCAGATCCCCCGAGAATGTCATTTGTAACGACCCGCCTCTCACAAACAAATTATTACTGATGTTTTATGTATGAACCCTTCACTTCCTCAAACTCAATTTCCCACTAAATCGCCATTTGCATGGCTATGAGGAGCAAGAGGAGGACACTTCCTCCTTGCTTGGTGGAAGAACACCATTGGATGGCATTTTGGTGAATTCTAAATTTTTTAATTTCTGTTTTTTCTATCTCCAGATATTCAGCCTCTCACAAACAAATTATTACTGATGTTTTATGTATGAACCCTTCACTTCCTCAAACTCAATTTCCCACTAAATCGCCATTTGCATGGCTATGACGAGCAAGAGGAGGACACTTCCTCCTTGCTTGGTGGAAGAACACCATTGGATGGCATTTTGGTGAATTCTAAATTTTTTAATTTCTGTTTTTTCTATCTCCAGATATTCAGCCTCTCACAAACAAATTATTACTGATGTTTTATGTATGAACCCTTCACTTCCTCAAACTCAATTTCCCACTAAATCGCCATTTGCATGGCTATGATGAGCAAGAGGAGGGCACTTCCTCCTTGCTTGGTGGAAGAACACCATTGGATGGCATTTTGGTGAATTCTAAATTTTTTAATTTCTGTTTTTTCTATCTCCAGATATTCAGTTATAAAATATAATGACTTCCTAACTCGAAATTTTTCTTCTTTTTCCTAAAATTCAATCCGATAATTTTTGCAAACGATTTATCCTAACGCGTAGTTGCACAATTTCAAAATCATCACTTTACTAGCCCTTTCAAACCCCCAAATAACATATTCCATTATATTACTAACGCTAAAATTCCTCATTTTCCCAAAGTTCAATCCGATAAAATTTTAACCGCCGATTTTACTCCTAATGCGTATTCAAGTGATTTCAAACAAAATGTTTTTCAACACCACCAAATAACCACATTTCATCTTATTTATTAACCTTCGGATCATAGGTGTTACACGGTCCCACATGAGAGAGTGTATAAAGATGGTTTGTATCTCGAATCGATTGATTAGAGTACCCAATATTTTTTTATATTGTTAAGACTTAAGAGGTCTCTATACTCATGGTCAATTGATTTTGAGTTGAATGCTCTGACAACATAAACTGCGTAGCCCTTTAAAGTAAGGTTTTAGTCCCTCCTCCTTTACCCTCTTTCGCTCTCATACCTATCGTTATAAACTTATCTCCAAGTTGCTTACATGATTGGACCACTCCTTGTGATCGTGTGACGCCCCCAACAAACATTGGAAGGCCGAATATTTAAATACCCTCTCTATTTTTCCAGGGCTAGCGATGATAAACACCTTCTACTACTTCCTCTTTCGCACCACAAGAATCCAACGAAAAAGATATACACATATTTAGCATTAGGTAGGCTTCTCCAACACCCAACTTCTTTCCTATAGCCCAATCACATTGACAGCCCAAGGAAGAGTGAAATAACATGAAAGGTTAGAGAGTCTCAAAACTAAGGGTGTGTTTGGTAGCATTTTTGTTTTCATGTTTTCAAAAAAATAAAAACAAAAACAGTTCTTTTTTTTTTTTTGTGATAAAAATTGAAAACATAAAATATATTTGATAGTCATTTATGTTTATTAAATTATGAAAACAATAACAAAAAACATGTTTAGTAACCATTTCAAGTTTTGTTCTAATTATTAAACCCACATTTCTTCTTCTTCTTCTTCTTCACACTCCCTTCCTCTTCTAGGACACCCACAAATCCATACTTCACAAACAAATTAGTGTATTGGGCGAATTCAGTGAAACTCCAAAATCCATGTTGCCCATTTGACCCACAATGGCAAATAAGCCACCACGGTGGAAATTTCCATCTTGGAAACTCCATTGAAGCCCCAATTGAGAGTCAAAGAAAAATCCATTTTTTCTGCCCTCCAAACTTGTGTTTCCCTTCTACTCATTACTCAAAACCTCACAAAAAAACTTTGTATAAGGCTTCAAGAAAAACACTAATGCAATAAATCATGTAACCAAGCAATTTGGTATAGGGAAAGAAGGACGACATTCCATTTTGGCCAAATGCGTATTAAAAAAATGCATCTTTTTTTGCAGAGAGGGAGAGGAGAGAGAGGAGATACGAATGTTACTCCTACAAAAATCCCCACAGACACTCCAAAACTACCCCACGAAAATCTCCTGATTCCTGGGCAATTCCACAATCTCTTTTTCTTTCTCAAACACTATCACACATGACACCCAATAATCCACACTATGCAACCACCATTTTGCAACACATACACGCATACTTTTGTTTCTCTTTCTCCAATTCTCAATACACCAACTGAACCATCAAATGCAACTCAATTCCATACACATACATACGCACACGACACACATATACACACCCGACACACACACACTGCGAGGCCCACACAAACACACCCACAGACGCACACCCACCCACATATAGACACATACATGCACAGATCTACATACACATGTATATAATATATCAAATTTATGCATATATATGCATAGAACTAGACAAATCGATGTTCAACAGAGATGCATATGGGGGATGGACGCCCTTCAGTTTTGGAATGGAACCCTTTAGACTCTGGCGGCGACTGAGAGAGGCAAGAGAGACAACTGAGAGAAGCAAGAGACGATTGAGAGAGGCAACTGAGATAGAGAAATAATTGAGAAAAGGGTTTTATAGTTCCAAGAAAAATCTCTAATTTTTGCTGCTAACAGGGCTCGAAGTCCGAATCTCTTTAATTTCCCAAACCCCACGCATTGTTTGCGTTTTTCTTTGTTTTTGAAAATACCATTTTTTCCTGTTTGCATTTTTTGCCCTTGTTTTCAAAACACAGTACCTTAAAAAAAATGAAAACACATCTCAAACGCATTTTTATTTTTTATTTTGATAAAACCTGAAACAAAAACAGAAAAAACAAAAAAACAAAACAAAACAAAAACAAGTGGTTACCAACTGCAACCTAACTTTGTGGAAAGATTCTATGCCTTCAATGCGTGTTATATCACTGCTAGCAATGCTTAAAATGACAATCAAATATACCTACCAATTATTTGCATTCCTTTCTTTCCAAAATCCCCACCTCAACAACGTCATACACTATCTCAAGCATCTAACATTCACCTCATATTTGTAGAGGTAGTAACAATAGAGATCAAATAGAAAAGAAAATATAATCTAATTTTCCAGTATAATTTTTATGAATTTAATTAAGATGTGGAAATCGAAGAAAAAATTTCACCTCTTCTTTGCTCGACCTATCTTGAAAGGTAAAGACTTACACAGACCTCTAGGTAACTCACTAGAGAATCATCGTCATAGCTGGTATTTCATAAACATATATGATGGGTGTTGAAAGACAAGTTTTGTGAACACCATACAAAAAACCTTTCTGACTGAAACAGAAAAAGTCCCATAGTTGATTTTTTATCACACCAAAACTATTAACTAGAGTCCTCCACTACTATAGTAGTGTTAAAATTTAACATATTCAAGCTTGTATTCTTATTTTCATAGTAAGACCTCTAGCAAACAAACACCATCTAAAAGATCAGCAGTAGCTGCACCTTTGACCAGAATAAAGCCACAACCCATTTAATGTCAGAGGTCTAGAGCAGGCATTATACTGGTGTTTGGATATTCTAAGGATATACAACAGAAAAAGGTAGTTATATATATAAATTGAGCAGGCAAGTTATGGAAAACAAGCACCATCATGTACAAATAAAGTTTTCTACGGTATTCTACCGAAAACCCTATTAAAACTTACGGTTTTTACATTTCAGACTGCTGTAAAACAAACTGAGTTGCACACTTATTTGTGTGGGCCATTCTGAAATCATACCTTGATGATAATTATTTCATAATCATAATAGAAATGAAGAATTTGTTATTTCCTACTTACAATCTTGCGGTAAAAGGCCCTTCTCATGGACTACACCTCCTGTCATGACCATAGAGTCAAAGACACAAATTATAAGAGGATCTTCAATCCTTACCCTATTTTAAATCTAAATTTAAATTTGGGTAAAAAACTATTAAAAACTTTATCCAATGCTAGACTCATACACATATCAAATGAAATGGAACTTATTTTTTATTCAAATTAAAAGAGACTCAAATCTTTAATAGTGAGATTTCACCCTCTTTAAAGATTTGATAGTCCTTTAAATTTGAGTGTCTCCATTGGAAAAGTCTATACCAAATCAAGTTTTTTACCCTTTTTTTTTACTCAAATCTGGTTAAGGGTTTGGGTTTCATTAGAGATGGTCTAAATGGCTAGACATGCCTCTTTGCATCTTTTAAATATATTCATTGATATATATACACAAACAGCGATAAATAAATGTACTTACATGTCTATATATCAGCAGTAACAGATCGATTTCTTCATGACACTGAAAGAATTGAAATTCAAAGCATAGAAACATAGCATACCCCAATTTTGCAGTCTCCTGCTCTTCAAACATTTCCACTTCGATACGGGGGCTTGGTAGATCTACGAAACAAGACGTATTATTCGAAGTGAAGGAATTAAGCTGATGCAAGACCGGGGGTGGGGCAGTGGTGGAGGTGGAGAGGAAAAGGGTATGATTACAATACGTTGTTAAGGAGCTGCTGTTGTTCACCCTCAGTGATGAAACCAGGAATGTAAAACAACGATGGCACAGATCCAACTGCGAAATTGTTCAAATTCTCTCTTGCATCCATTCTCGGTCACGACCAGCACTTCAAACTTTCGGAATATTTTCAGCGCTCATTTGGTGGACACAGAGACGATTAAATATTAGATTTTATTCTTTTTTATTTAATTGAATTTAATATTTAGTAAGTAAATTTGATATCGGATTAATTTTTTTTATTAGGATAATATACTAATTTTAAAAATATATAATCTTATACTTTGTACAATAGACCAGTATTATAGATATATTTTAATATCATCAAAAGAAGTGATATTATAATTCAACTCATATTCTACCATATTTACTATTAATTCTCAACCGGTAAAATTAAACTGTCATCAATATAACAAATATTGATTGAAGATATATTAATATAACATTAATACGATAAAATAATTCTCTAACCAAACAATCGATTTGATTAAATAACTACTATCCAACTTTTATCTTGTATATTGTCAAATACTAGATAAAATTACTTATTATTTTAATATCCTATTTAATATTCTTTTTTGTACATATGTATTGTATTAGACTAGATTATTTTATCTAATCCATTCATTTCTAATACAGCAACCAAACGAGTCCTCTGATCAGATTGCATAATTAAAATGGATATTACTAGAGGTCAAAGTATGAGACAGTCCATTATCACAACACGAAAAAATTTAGTTTTAAAAAATTTATATGATACGACTCATTTATATATTTATTAATACATGTCATGAACTCAATATAACACGTCTTTTTAGATGTGAATTAATAAATGAATCAAGTTTGAATGTACTATTTTTTAACAT
Organism: Ilex paraguariensis; assembly: GCA_963454935.2. Lineage (NCBI taxonomy): Eukaryota > Viridiplantae > Streptophyta > Magnoliopsida > Aquifoliales > Aquifoliaceae > Ilex > Ilex paraguariensis. Next base: position 41,222 of record CAUOFW020001291.1, on the reverse strand, counting down.
AAATTTGTATCTCCCAACATGATTGACAAGAGTAAATATCACTCGTTGGATACAATAATTTGACTTGAGCCCCATTTATCATATAAATTTGGGAAGCTATATTTAGAATTAGATAACAACATTGGACCGTATCCCAACCAAAAATAAACCAAAGAGTATGTTTTAGCCTAATTCTATGGTTTACTCTAACCCATATGGGGGTGGGTTAAAAGGTAGGATTTGAGTTCAAAATTACCATTTTATCCCTCTAATATCTTAATGGCCTAGTTGTTCTTATACATTCTCACACTACACCAACCAACTTCACGAAGGGGCTAGGACTGAAACGTCATTAGTAAAAAATAAAGATCAACTGCACCATCGAAAGTAATGGAAAAGAAGTTGGAGCAAGTGACAAGCGATTAGGTGAAAGTGATGATGACCAAAGGGTGGCGATAAAAATGACCATCATGATAATGACTCACCGAAATCGATGAGTGATCTCAATGAAAGCGACAATGATTGGAGCTCATAGGCTATTAAAGGTGATGGGACTCATTGTGTATCATAGTACAATGGTGGCGAAGTTTGTGCTCTATTGATCATCGCCATTTTTTTGAGTGTTTAGATTGGTGGTGGATTTGAATGCTCACATGTTAAACAACAACCATAAAAAACAAAGAAGCAGCAAAAGCCATCACTTTAGAATTCCTATTCACGAAGACTTGTGTTTCCCTTTATCACCACACCTCACTTTTTGTTTCCTTTTTTGATCTGGAATCTTTCATCTTTCCTATGTACTGAATCAGATGCAGTTAGACCAACAGAGTAAGCTACACTTAACGAGTAGTCAATTGTACTAGATGAGGAAAAGCTTGATCCTAGGGCTACTCAACTATCTAACAAAACTAGATGTTGTATTTGATACTAATTCAAATTCTTTATAAAGATATAGGTGTAAATATAGTAAAGTAGTTAGACTAAACTTCTATATAAAGTGCGTTAAATCATATGCATGTAATTGTCTAATTTTGTAGAGCCTATTATAAATCTCAATATATTCAATGGTCATGATACTATAACGATTGAAGATCCAAAAGCATAATTGAATGGATGATATTAAACGTCAAAGCTGCATCATTTGCACTCCGAATGTATCTTTAAGCTTAGGACAAAGGTAAGGACTTATACCTAAGTTGATCCCTTGGATTAATAGACTTAGGAGGATCAGAGTTAAAATAGAATTGGGATTAACCAGTGTATGGTTCCTAGGTGTTTTTCAATGAAAAGATTTTCTAAATCATTTATGTGTTTTGAAAATATAATTTGAGTCAATAACGGACCCCTCTTGAGTAACACCCTTTAGTGTTCAAGATGATAAGTTTTTTGCTTGGTTTTAGGGTTAAAACACTAGTAAGGACCGTCCTATTAGGGTTCACCATTTTCTCTAGAATGTTCTTGATCTCCCTATTGGCCAACTCAGCTTGGCCATTGGTCTGTGGGTGATACGCGGTGGACACCTTGTGTGTGACACCATACTTATGCATTAAGGATGTAAATGACCTATTCCAGAAATAAGAACCACCGTCACTTATCATCGCACGAGGCATCCAAAACCTTGAAAAAATATTTTTTTTGAGAAATTTGACCACAACCTGGTGGTCATTGGTCTTGGTTGGGATAGCTTCTACCCACTTGGACACGTAGTCCACTGCCAATGAAATATAGAGGTAGCTAAAAGACATAGGGAATGGACCCATGAAATCAATGCCCCAACAATTGAATATCTCAATTATTAACACGGGGGACAAGGGCATCATATTCCTACGGGTCACACTACCCAATCTTTGGCACCTATCGCATTCCTTGCAAAATAAAACACAATCCTTAATTAACGAATCCCAATAAAAATCAAATTGCAAAACCTTAGCTGAAGTCTTTTTGGAAGGGAAGTGTCCACCACACGCTTCAGAATGGCAAAATGCAAGGACATCTCGTTGTTCATTCTCAGGTATGCATCTCCTCATCACTTGGTATAGGCAATACTTGAACAACTACGGGTTGTCGAAGTAAAAATACTTCGCATCCACCATAAATCTCCATCTACCCTTCGGACTCTAGTGCGGTGGAATTTGTCTTGTAGCAAGATAATTGCAAATGTCAACATACCAAGGACAAACATAATGAATGGAAAATAAATGTTCATAAGGAAAAGAGTCAGGTATAGGAATATGTTCTTCGGCATCTTGAACTACAAGTCGGGACAAATGGTCTGCCACCACATTCTTAACTCTTTTTTTGTCTTTGATTGTTAAGTTAAATTCTTGTAGCAGGAGGATCCACCTAATGAGTCTCAATTTTACGTCTTGCTTAGACTAAAGATACTTCAAAGCAGAGTGATCAGTGTAGACTATAATAGGTGAACCAATGATATAAGAACGAAATTCATCAAATGCAAATCTTACGGTTAGTAACTTTTTTTCGGTGGTAGTGTAATTCATTTATGCCTCATTTAGAGTCTTACTAGTGTAGTATATTACATATGCCCTTTTGTCTTCCCGTTGACCAAGCACAGCGCCGACCGCATAATCACTCGCATCGCACATGAGCTCAAATGGTAAGTCCCACTTAGGTGGTCACATGATTGGAGGTGAAGTGAGTATGCTTTTGAGTTTTTTAAATGATGCCTCACAATCATCAGGCCACACAAAATGGGACATTTTTTAAAAGCAAATTGGTTAAGGGTCTTGCCAAAGTACTAAAACCTTTTATAAAACAACGATAGAAGCTGGCATGGCCAAGAAACGACTTGATGTCCTTGATGACTTTTCGGAGTAGGGAGGTTGCTTCCACATTGGATTTGTTGACTTCGATCCTTTTCTTCGAAACAATGTGCTCGAGCACTATCCCTTGTGTCACCATAAAGTGGCACTTCTCCCAGTTGAGAACCAAATTCTTCCCCTCACATCTCTCAAGTACTCTCTCCAAGTTCTCCAAATAACCATTGAAGGAATCCCCAAACACCGAGAAAACTGATTAGTAGTTAAAATTAGCATGTTTCCATGCCTTTTTAAGACTAATTATACTTTGATGGAGTTTAAATGATGACATTTCAGGGCATAAATTGTACAAGGGACTAAAGGTAATGAATATCAGACTTTTATGTAACACCAACATATTCTGGAGCACAATTAGAAAAGCTTGGACCAAGCCAAGAAAGTTCAAATGCCAAAGTACCCTAAGGTACTTGAGTACCACGTTCAAATGCCAACTCATGTTCAAACGTCCACTTGAATTGATTGAGGACTACGTGATGAGTGCAAAGCGTCAAGATGTGCGTGGAGTGTGAAAATAGGTTTTCATAGAAGACCATAGACCACTTCAGTGAGAAGGTCAGACCCCATCTGGTGTTTGAACACTTATAAAGCAAAGACAGAAGACACGTTCGAATGCTAGACAACATTCGAACGCCTATAAAGCACAAACAGAAACAACGTTCGAACGATCTTCACAAGCAGGCTGCAAAGTAGTTGGCTTTCACTTGGACTTGGGCGACATACACTATTCCTTCACACTCTATTGTCCCCCCTCCTCCTTGCCTATAAATACTCCTCTTGGGGAGCCTTTGAGGGGGAGCTAGTTCTTGTAGTAGACTAGAACTTGGTTTGTAAGGCATAGACTACACCAAGAACTAGTAGAGAACTTGGATGGAGGCTTAGACTTCCACTCATATAGTTAGTCTTACTCTTAGATTTTTATTTGCTTGTACCAAGAGAGATAGTTCATTTGTTGGTTGAGGAAACAACCCTCCATCTTTTGGTTAAGGAAGCAACCCTCCAAAAGTGACTAGCTTTCTTCTACTTTCATTGTTCATTTTATTCACTGCCATTGCTTGAGCTTCTTTCTTTCTTAGAGGAGTGAAACTCTTCCACTTTTCTAGAGCTTTACCAAAGCCGTGAAGAGTGGGATGTAATTCACTCATTCTTCATTGAAGATCGGCTCTTTATTTAGTGTATTTCACATTGTAACTTCTCTACTTGGAGGGATAAGTATCACTCACTTTTCTAGCTTTACCAAAGCCATGAAGAGTGAGTAGTTCCTCATTCACTCTTTAGTAAGAGGTGATGAATATGTATAAATTATCCAGAAGTTATATTTGTACATTTGTTTTATGCTGTAATGCTTTATATTCCACTTGCTTATTGAATGTATCTAGTAAAGCTAAGGTACTTTGTATAACAGTGAGTTCTTTCTATGACACGAATGACTCTTGCATAGAAAGACCCATTGGTTCAAGGCAAGTATCCCTACTAGATCTTCATGACAACATTTCAATCTTCACCATTATTGTACTTTATTTAAAGAATAGAACATTAATCTTCACTTGCTTGTTTGTAGACGGGTTGAGCCTCGGCACAAACAATTCTTGTAAACTTCCAGAAAGGCATCAAAATCATGTGCTTAATTCTCACAGTCCATCTTTATCTTCCAATTAACTTGCTGTTGAATGGGGGTTAATTGAGTTATAAAACACGAGTATAATAAGCTGGATGATTAATTACATGTTCTGATCCTCGAACTAAAGAGTGGTCGTTACCTTTGATAATTTATCTTATATTTTATCTAGAAAAAAAATCAATTGGAAAGAATCTTATATTCTATCCTGCAAACCCCATAACTTCAAACTCTCAAGGTTTCCAGTTACTTGATCTCTGTCACTGCTTCCTTCAAAACACCAATCATAGTTCCCTGTAGATTCGACTTCGGACTTAACCGGTTTATTACTACAGCTTTACCGTCTGCACTTGGGTGTACACATTTCAAATCAAGTCAAAAACATCCATAAAATCTTCCACAATCTTCTCCACCATGTCACTAAAGATCCCCATCATGCATCTTTGAAAGGTTCCTGGGGCATTGCACAACCCAAATGACATGCGTCGGTATGCAAGTGAAGGTGGTCTTTTCTTGATCATCCAATGCTATTTCTATCTGATTGTATTCGGAGTAGCCATCCAAGAAAAAGTAGAATAGATGTTTGGCTACCCTTTCCAACACTTGGTCGAGGAACGGCAAGGGGAAATGGTCTTTTCTTGTGCACGAATTGAGTTTTCGATAATCAATACACACTCTCCATATGGTGACCACCCTTGTTGGAATTAACTCATTCTCCTCATTTGCAACTACCGTGACTCCTGATTTCTTGGGTATTACTTGTGTGGGGCTAACCCACTTACTATCGGCAATCAGAAATATGATGCCCATGTCAAGTACCTTGAGTACCTCATACCTTGAGTACCTTAAGTCTCAGTTGTGGTTGTCAGGATGGTTTTGTGTCTTCCTCCAAGTAAATCCTATAAGTGTAAATGAGGGGATTAATCCCCTTTATGTCGGCTATGGTCCACCTGATGGTTCCTTTGTGTATCCTTAATACACATAACAACTCCTCATTTTTGTCGTGCCTCAAATGTTGAGCTTATTACCACCGGGAAAGTATTGTGCTCCCGCAAGAATGCATATTTGAGGTTGGATGGAAAAGACTTTAACTCCAAATTCAGAGTTTGTACAGTTAATGGAAAGATCTTTTTTTCTTGCAATGGAAGTCTCTTAAATGTTAGGGTCCATTTTTGTACCCCCTGTAAACTTTTCGGCTCCTTTTGATCAACAATCTCCTCCTCCCCTAACTTTAAAGTGTTGCATAGGTCCAAGTGCTCCTCTAACAAAGTGTCAATCCGGTTGATTTCATGTGCTTCATTGTCATCACCCGGTTGCTTGCACAAGTTAAACACGTTGAGGTCCATTGTCATATTCCCGAATACAAGCTTCATTAGTCCATTCCTGCAATTAATCATGGCATTAGAAGAAGCAAGAAATGGCCTACCTAATATGATAGGAATTTGTGAACTAGGGTTAACAACCGGATGAGTATCAAGTACAATAAAATCAACAGGGAAATAGAAATTATCAACTTGAACTAATACATCCTCAACTACTCCCCTTGGTGTTCTAACACTATGATCTACCAATTGAAGAGTGATTGGAGTTGGCTTCAACTCTTCAAGTTGGAGTTGTTGGTCCTCAAGATTGAACTCACTTGTTCGGTGAGGAATGCCTTCTTGTGCACGTTCAACTTCCTCTACACTGTGCACAAGTCCTTCAAAATGTTTGCATATGATGGGATTTACTTTATGGCATCGAGGAGTGGGATGTTGATCTTCACCTGCTTAAACATTTCAATGATGTCAGAATAATTAGCCACCTTCACCGGTGGTTTCAAACGCTAGAGAAAAGGGGCCGAAATAGGACATTCATGCACATTCAAATCAACATTTTTTTCTTTCTCACTTGTCTCGCCTCCCTCAAATTTGCCCTTAATCTCTTTCTCTTTTCCCAATGTGGCTTTTGGTGGGATTTTTGGCAAAATGGTCTTATCAATTTGTTTGCCACTCCTAATGGTAGTGACCACCTTGAGTTGCTCACAACTCTCTTTGGTGGGCTTGGATGACTGTATTACGTGTTGACCATTAGGGTTCTCTTGGGGTTGAGCAGAAAATTTTCCCTTTTTTTGTTGTGACGATCCTATGGCATTGGTCAATTTTGTGATTTGAGTCCGAATGTCATTAAAAGCGGCAGCGGTTTGATTGTTGATGGTGGTTTGACTTTGGATGAATTGATGCATGACATCTGCTAAATTTCTTTTAAGAGGCGATTGGTAGGTGGGTGGGTTGGATGGTCCTTGTTGACCAAAACTTTGTGGAGGTAGGTTTTATGAAAACCCTTGTGGATTGGACCGAGGGTATTGGGACCTTGACGAGGGACCTTAACCATGGTATTGATTTTGCTTGGGAGGCATATGAGGTGAATATGAACTAGACCTATGAGGAATGAGAGTCTCATTCTTCCAACTAAAGTTCGAGTGATTACTCCAACTTGGATTATATGTATTAGAGGATGGAGAGAATGATTGCCTATTTTGATTGAAGGCATTGATTTGCTCATGATACACCTCTTTAAGTGCTGGAATGTTGGGGCACTCCAAGATGGAATGCTCAAAACTATCACAAAATAGAGCAAAATTCCTCGGTCTTGGTAATATTAGACACCTCATGTCTCCTATTGACCTCTAGACTCTCCACTTTCTGAGACAATTTGGTGATTTTGACAAACAAGTCTTCTCGATCCCTTAAATCATAAATCCTTCCCCCCACTTGGTTGATTACTACCCAAAGAGGACCTTGGTACATCGGCGAGATCCGTGATACGCAAGATTGTGCATTTTATGCCAATGTATTGAAGTACTCTAGGGCCTCATCGGGATCCTTGTTTAAAAACTCCCCATTGCACATCATTTCGATGAACTGTCAATGGCCCAGTGTAATCCCTTCGTAGAAGAAACTCACAAATTACCATGGTTCAAAACCATGATGTGGAATGGATTGTATTAATTCTTTTTAGCGATCCTAACATTGATAAAATTGCTCATTGGGCTTTTTCAAAAAAAATTGGATTTGCTTTTTAAGAGCAGTGGTCTTGGGCACCAAAAAAAATTGTTCAAAAACTTATAAAACATTTGTGTCCAAGAGCTTATTAATCGAGGCTTCAAGGAATTCAACCACGTTTTGGCCTTAACTTTTAGGGAGAAAGGGAACAATTTTATGCGAGCTATGTCTTCTATAGCATGATTCGTAAGGAATGTTGCAACTATTTTCTCAAATTCCTTAATGTGCATATAAGGATTTTCTCTTTTAATTCTTTGGAATTGAGGAAGTAGTTGTAACATTCCTGGTTTAACAAGAAAGACATGAGCTTGGACCAGGAGAAGTATGCAAGAAGGGGTGGTGCTATAAATGGTTTGGAGATAATCGCTGGAGGATCAATTGGGATATTTTTTCCTTCATTCATACGAGGACGAAAATGCATTCGGGGGTTTGGCATTCTAGGGTTTTGCATCCCCCCAGCCCTTGGAACATTAGCATCATCATCCCCAAAGTTATCACCGGCATACTCGGGTTGGTCTTAGTCTAGGTTCATGTTTGGTTCTTGGGCTCGTCTCACTAATCTATTTTGATTGCCTTGTCCTGACATGCGAAAACACTAACTATAATTGAAAGGAAAAGTAAACAAAAATATATACAAGGAGCAACGTACCTTAGCCCATGATGAGAATCACAGGACTTATCTCTGTTGTCTGAAATCACCTTCCAATTTAACGCTTTGCCTTTCCTGGCAAAGGCGCCAAAAATAGTTGATCATATTCACCCTAATCTCCGAACACAAACCCTCAATGTGTATATGACTTTATGTGTGTAGGTGAGTGTCATTCTCCCTTGGGTTCAATGCTAGAAATGGAAAAAACGTGTGTATGTGCAAAAATGTTCCCCAAGCAAAGAGAGACTTTCGAGTGTCATTTTTTACTTAGAATTGCGTATTCCAAGGTCGTCTCCTCAGGAAAGGAAGGATTAATCGTGGTGAAGGTGATTTTATAAAAATAGAAAAGTGTAAATGTTGTGAGTTTGTATTTTGATGAGTGGAGTTTTTGATAGAAAAGAGATGACAACAAGGTTGGCTAATTAGAAGGGGTCATTCCAATAGGAATGCCAAATCAATTCAAAACATTCTTCCAATGGTGTATCGGTGCTTGATAGATTCGTAAGAAGTGAGGGACTAATGTGGAGGTGTAGGCTCAAGTATATCCCTTGACAAATCTACGGTGTATCAAGAGCCCACAACCACGTCTGCACTCAACCTAGTCAAACCAAATACCTTACACTATGAGGAAGAATGAAGGAGAGTTGATTTAGCATACCGTAGAGGAAATCTCCAATAGATTAGCCAACTACAAACTTAGCTACTCATAATAAATGCAAAGACATACAATATTTAAAGAGACATGGTAATGAAATGGAGATTAAAACTTGTGTTAATGTAAAGAGAAGTTAAACTACAAAGAAAAGTGCATTTAATACCCAACTAAAAAGCTTGAAGTGAAAAACTCAAATGTATACATGGTGGATTCCAAGATACATAACTAAACTTGAAATGAACTTGAATTAACTAAGATTAAAGTGCAAGAGATGAAGATTACAAGAGTATTACAACTTGTTACAAGTGAAATGGGTAAGAAAATGCAAAAATTGAACCTCTCTCTAAAACTATGTCTTCTTCCTTGAGATTCTCTCTCTACAATGCTTCTCTACTTAAATAATGGTGTAAGAATGATGCATTTTCATCCATTAGCCCCCTATGGTCTGTGAGAGTAGGCTTCCCATCAAAAGGAAGTGATTTGACACTTGGACAGGCTAGGAGAAGGTTATCCTGCAACCCACCATGCCTCCCTCTTAAAATGCATTTTTTTTCCAAAGTACAACCCAAGGTGTAGGAAGGTATGCTTGGATGTATAACATGTCAGGGATGTGTGGGAGAAGCAAAGGTGGCCCCCCAAGCAAAGAAAGTCTGAGTTGTAGGTTCTGGTATTTTTTCAGCAAAACCTACTAGTAAGTTGATGACAAAACCTATCGGTAGGTTTTGTTCCAGTGAGCAAAACCTTCCAAAAGGTTTTGCAGATGATCCAGTAGGTCCAACTCTAGCGTGCAAAACCTACCAGTAGTTTTATGAGCAAAAATACTAGTATGTTTTTACTTAATTTGCTCATTTCTTGATCTTTTCATCTTCGAAGTCACCAGTTAAGCCCACCCATCATCTCTATTGACTTTGAGCACTATGATGGAGGCTTAGCTCAATCCATTTCCAACTCTGTACCTATAATCACACAACAACTTCATAATTTGTTTGATTAATTTCATTTTCTCCCATTTTCACCACAAAAGCAAGTATAAAGGGATACAAAAGCATACATGTTGTGCAATATTTTGTGCTAATTAGTAAGATCTCAAGGATAAAAAGAAGTCAATTAACTATAATTGTCAGTAATTTAATTAATTGATGGACATCTATAATCTTAAATGTGTGGATATTATTAAGCATATGATAATAAGGAGATCGAAATATAATTTTGAGATAAGACCTGACAGATTAATAATAAGTTTTTAGTGAACAAACTTATTATTAATGGAACATAGGACGTTTGTTCTGGGTTGGACATAAGATTCGTAGGCACATTGGAAGCCTGTCCCTTATTTATCCTTAGGGTCTCAATATAGCCTTTAAAGAGATGCACTTTTTGGTTCTCTCAGCAATATATTAATGTTTAGAAGAGGCAGAGAGAGACACAAAGAGAGAGAGAGAGAGAGAAAGAAAGAAATAGAGAAAATTTAGAGGATTGCAGCCCACATCGCATTCGGATTTTGGCATTGAGAATGACATATGGTAGAAAATCATGAGGTCCATCGAGTTGGCTGTTTGATCTACACTAGTGTTTGTTTGTGATGTTCTCGTTGAAGGTAAACTATAATTATGCCTTGTAGGGTTAACAGTTAATAAATAAATTTTTTGTATTTGATTATACGTGCCGTTAACGAATCTTGGGATTGCCCTTCCAACAATACCCAAGCTCCATAATGATGCATCTGTATTGTATGGTGCTCCTTACCTTGTTGTATGTAAATGACAAAAGTGGTACCACAAGGACTTAGATAAGGAGTATTGGATGACTATTTTCATAATAAATTATAACATTAGCCCAAAGACACGTATCTAAATTCCCTACATCATGAGCTTACCTTTTATGTGCTATTGGGAAGGATATGGAGATTGATTATCCATGAGTGATATTTAGATTAATTCGGAGAGCCTTTGATGAGGTTAAGATTAGTGATGGTCCGCCTTTTGGATCTCTTATCAACTGAATTTTTCTGGATAAGGGTGTGATGGCTTTAAAGACCGATTAGATATTGAGAACAAAGAGCCCTTTCAAAAAGGAATCGTTGAGATAGAGTGAGACTCATGCGAGTTACACATTTGACCCTATGGAGGTTGAGATTCATGCTACTACTTTTGACCCTGGACCATGGAGTTGTACGCTACCCCCGAGATGCACATGAGCTAGTACCTTACATGCACAATCAGCTAAGACTCCTCAGGCACCTTCATTTGACAAGTAGACTGCTATCATAAATGCATTAGGTGAGGTCTAGACCAATATTGGTCATGTTAATCTAGTGTAGACATGTAGAAAAGTCTCACTGCACTTCATCAAGATTCTCTTGAATGGATATAGATGGACCTTTTTGGGAGACCAGAGAACTATGCAGAGGGAGCTCAAGAAGATGACGCAGAATGCTGAATTCATTGTTGACGATGATGAGCTAGAGATACAGTAGAGGATGGTGGAGGTGGTGATTATAGTGGAGATAATGTAGCCATTTGAGCTACTTAGGAGACTTTATTGTAGGACCATATGGGAGTTTATGAGAGTTATTTATTCATGGTCTATATTTTTTTTTTTACTTTTCCTTTTTATTGACTTTTGCATTTGTTTTGCTATTTTCATTTGTTGTGACATACACTTAGTTCTTTTTTTTTTTAGTGCTTCATTCATTTAGACTTTGAGTTCTATGACTTGTTTGTCCTTTGCTTTCTTTGCATGCCTTTTTTATGATTTGTCGCTAGATGACATTTTGTAAACCCCCCGTGTTATATATATAGATATATATAAAGATCTATGTGCTACTTGTGAAAATAATAAATTATGAATATTGTGAAGACTCCTCCCATTACCGGGATGTAGGTCTTCCAAGAGCATTTACCGCCCTCCACCAAAGGATTTCGGCTAAAGCAGGACTCGCCCCACAGTAGCCTTTACCTCCGTCCCACATCGGGGAAAGAGTCGTCTCCCCACCCCCATATAAGCCGAAGCACCATATGAGAGCAGTACCCAAGTAGCACACTGTGGTACTTGGGAACTGCTCTCATATGGTGCTTCGGCTTATATGGGGGTGGGGAGACGACTCTTTTCCCGATGTGGGACGGAGGTAAAGGCTACTGTGGGGCGAGTCCTGCTTTAGCCGAAATCCTTTGGTGGAGGGCGGTAAATGCTCTTGGAAGACCTACATCCCGGTAATGGGAGGAGTCTTCACACAAAAGGCGCCTTTTATGTGAAGACCCTGGTCCATTACCGGACCCCTGTCTTCCAAGGGCAATCCTCCCATTACCGGGATATCCCGCCCTCCACCAAAGGATTTCGGCTAACCTGCGGGTCAAACCCCCACAGTAGCCTTTACCTCTGTCCCACATCGGGGAAAGAGTCGTCTCCCCACCCCCATATAAGCCGAAGCACCATATGAGAGCAGTACCCAAGTAGCACACTGTGGTACTTGGGTACTGCTCTCATATGGTGCTTCGGCTTATATGGGGGTGGGGAGACGACTCTTTCCCCGATGTGGGACAGAGGTAAAGGCTACTGTGGGGGTTTGACCCGCAGGTTAGCCGAAATCCTTTGGTGGAGGGCGGGATATCCCGGTAATGGGAGGATTGCCCTTGGAAGACAGGGGTCCGGTAATGGACCAGGGTCTTCACAAATATGTTATATTAATTGTATTAAAAGAAGACAGTTTGGAGCTTATTATCATTATAAAGAGGAGTAGGAAGAGCATAACTAGATACCGTCCTTGTATTTTAAGTGTAACTTTTTACTTTGAAATTAGATTAATTTTAAATTTCAATAGTAGAAGCTAGATCCAAGAACTACAAAAACTTATTTCACAAAGATTTCGTGAAATGACTTCCAAAAAGGTCATAACTGGAGTGGAAGTTGACTCACGAACTGGAGACACGTTTCAAAAGAGTTTGGTTATAGTACTTTGATTTCCTGAAAGAAAATCTGACAGAAATTGAGATACTGGGAGCAAGTCATGTTCGAACACCATTCCACATTTGAAGTCACGTTCGAATGCAAACACAATTTTTATAGTGATCAGGATCACACGAACTGTTCATTTTTTAGATCCTATAAATACCTAAGGACACCTCTTAAGTCAGAATGCATCATTTTTCAACCTAGCCACCTCTAGAGAGTGAAATTGAAGGAGAAAATGCAAGAGTCAGAGGGATTCGCATATTGGGAATGGATTAAACACGCTAGGGCTATTTTAAAACATCATATTAATAGGTAGTGGACTCTTCTTGAGTTCTTTTATTGAGACTATGTTATATGATAAATAATTTTAGATATTAAATATTCTTGATAGTTATATAATAAATAATTATGAGTTCTTGGTTTCTCTCCAATTGACATGTAGTTTTGAACATAATTCATGTTTTAGTTTAATAAATTCTTATTCTTGGTTTCCAAAACCCTAGTTTTGCTAAATAAAGGTTTTAATATGAAAAATACATGGATTCTTGATTTCTAAATTCATATTATTGATTAAATTATCTTTCAGTCAAACAGTTGTTCTTGTTCTAAGAGGTTGAGAGTTTTGGCAAAGCCTTAAATTTTTGATATCAAAATTGTAAAGACTTTATTGATGTGATCTCTTGAATTTTTTAATTTCATTATTATCATTGTATATTGAAAATTGTGATACATGGATTTGATGAAACTTGTGGCTAGTTGAATATACGTTTTTAGATAAAATTTTTGTTTTCATCTGTGTATGACTTGGGTGTGACGAACTTGAATTGCCTTCAAAATCTATTGTAGAGTGTTAGAGGTTAGTCTATTCTAGTGGGAGTGAGATGGTTTCCTAACACTTGTACTAGGTTGTCTTGTTGAAAGGTCAACCACTATTTTTCATGTATGTTCAAGGTTGAGGGATGGTATAACTTTCATGGGAAGGTTTCGTCAATGCCGTGTTAAATGGTATACACCATTTCTAAAGTTGTTTGTGATGTGGTCCTATAGGGAACGATTGAGATTGCTTATGTTTGTGGTGGGTGAACTGTTTGGATGCAGTTTTTCCTAATCTCCAAATGCAAACCCGGATTGTGTGTATATGGCTTATACGAAGTGGTGAGTGTCACTCTCCCTTGGGTTCAATACAAGAAATGGAAAAAATCGTGTGTGAATGAACAAAATGTGTGTGTGCAAAAGTGGCCCCGAAGCAAAGAGAGACTTGCAATGTCATGTTTTACTCAGAATGGGTATTCCAAGGTCGTCTCCTTAGGGAAGGAAGGTCAAATTGCTTTGAAGGATGATTTGTAAAGAAATGAAAATTGAAAAATCTTGATTTTTGTTTTTTGGTAACAATGCACAGAATGTAAGGTTGGCTAATCTAAAGAGGTCATTCCAATGCGAATGCCAAATCAGCTCAATTCATTCAACCAATGGTGTCTCAGTGTTTGATTGATTCATAGGAAGTGAGGGGTGTTGATCCAAGCATACCTCATGACAAGTCTACGGTGTATCAAGAGCTCACAACCCCGTCCGTACTCTACCTAGTCAAACCCAACCACTTTACACTACGAGGAGGAATAAAAAAGAGTTGATTTCACATACCTAAGAGGAAATTTTCCTTTGATTAGCGAACTAAAAGTCTAACTACTCATAGTCAAAGCAAGAGTAGTGGGAGATTCAACTTCAATTTGTTTTCCATAGAAATGATCATCCTCAATACATTGACTATGCTCAAGATGTTATTCTTCATGCATAGTAAATATAGCATTAGTCAATGCACTAAGGTCATGGGTTACTTGGGCATTGAATTCCATTTGGTATTGCATAAACTCGTAAAAAATATTTTTCTATTCTTGTTTGATTGAGTCCTTATATGTTGGATAGTGGTAAAATTCATTTGGTGGTGTGAGATCGGATAAAAATTATAAGGTTTGTTATCCCAACCATAACTCGGATAACTCGTTGCAACATAATGGTTAGGGTAAAAATTTAAGGAGGCCAAAATTGAATTTGAACCTTTGCATGCAAAGTCTTGAACTGGATAATTTATTGGGCACTCACTAGTGAGGTGCCCATACTCATCACAAATCTCACACACATTTTCAAAATTTGGGGCATTTAACACATTATCATAAAAATTAGGAAACATAACACAAAACACAAACTAAAAAAAACTATTTACAAATGAGATGACTTACCTTGGTCCATGATGAAAATCATGAGACTTATCTATACCATCCAAAATCACCTTCGAACTCGACGCTTAACCTTCCCTGGGAACGGCGCCAAAAATGGTTGATTGTTTCCGTTGTATTCCCAATTCTCCGCACAAGAACCCTCGTTGTGTATATGGTCTACATGTGTGGGTGAGTGTCACTCTCACTTGGGTTCATGCAAGAGATGGGGCAACGGATGTGTGGAATGAACAAAATGTGTGTGCGCGCAAAATTGCTCCCCAAGCGTAGAGAGAATCTTGCAATATCGTGCTTTACTTGGAATGGGTATTCCAAGGCCGTCTATTCAGGAAAGGAAGGGAATTATGTTGAAGGTAATTTTGGTGAACAAGGGTAAAGTGTAAAAATCTTTGAAGTTTGAAGTTGGTGATTTGTGTTTTTTGATAAAAATGAAATGGAAACAAGTGTTGGCTAATTTGAAGAGGTCATTCCAATGAGAATACCAAATCAATTCAAGATAACCCAACTGGTCAAACAAGAAGTGATGAAAGACTGTGCAACTTAGGCCTTCACAAGGAGTAGAATAGAAGCATTATAGTACCTATAATTTTACTAGTTCAATCTCTATCCTATATCTCTCTTCTTCAACCAACAAAAAAAAATCAATTCAAGACCTTCCTCCAATGGTGTCTAGATGTTCGATTGATTCGTAGGAAGCGCGGGACCAAAATGGAGGTGAGAATTCAAGCATACCCCGTGACAATGCCTACGGTGTATCAAGAACTCACAACCATATCTGCACTCAACCTAGTCAAACTGAATCAATGTACACTACGAGGAGGAATAAAAATGAATTGAAGTAGCACACCTAAGAGAAAATCTCCCTTGGATTAGCCAACTAAAAATCTAGCTACTCATAATAAAAGGAAAGACATGCATAAAGTAAAGAGACATAATGGAGAAATGAAGATTAGAACTCAACTTAATGCAAGAAATGTTAAACTATGAAGAAAAATATTCAATACCCATTTTAAAAGCTTGAATAGAGGGAATATCCATACAACAATGGTAGAATGTAAATGGTGTATTTAAACTTGCAAAACACTTGACAAAAATGACATTAAAGATATTAAATGAAGTTTACACAAGTCTTCCAATAAACTACAAGTGAAATTATGGAAGAAAATGCAAAAATATCAACTTCTCTATCTACTCTTCATCTTCTTCCTCCTTGAGCTTTCTAAGCTTAGGTAGCCTCCCTTTCAAAGCTTGTGGAATGCTGAATATATGATGAAGAGAGACTTCAAATTTCATCCATGAGTCTCTCCATAGCCTGTGTGCAGGCCTCCCATCAATGAGAGGTGAGTTGATTGGCTTTGGACAGGCTAGGACAAGCCTAGCCAGCACCCACCATGACTGCCCCCTTCTCTCTCATCCTCATTAATGTCATTGCCTCCAAAGTCCAAGCATGGGTGATGGGAGGCATGTAGATGTGTAAGGGATGTTAGGGGACAAGTGGGAGAATCAATTGTGGGACCCCCAAGCAAGTGGAGCATGAGTTGCAGGCTTTATGGGCAAAACCTTTCGGAAGGTGATAGCACAGGACCAGTTTTTATAGAATTGTCATAACTTTTGATCCAACAGTCTGATTGAGCTGAAATTTTGAAAAAATACAGAGGAAATCCAGATCTATACCTTTCATGTTTTGTAATTTTTAATATTCAACGTGGATCATGGTCCAAAATGGGGAAAACTGATGTACTATGTCAAAACCTTTCAATTCCAGTGGGCAAAACCTTCCGGAAGATTTATAAAAACCTTCTCGAAGGTTTTCTTCCAAATGAATTTTTCTTGAATTATTCACCTTTCAAGCCTCCCAATTATCATGTAATATGTCCATCTCTTCACCACTCATTCATACTTAGTTGCTGGGTTCCAAAAATCATCATTTACGCTATAATTACCTGCAATATCAAAATTTACACATTATTCATAATTTTGACTAATCCTAAGTAATTAAATGCAAAGTTAAGTTAAAATGCATGTAATGAGGCCATTAAATATACAATATTATATGCTCATCAATACCCAACAACAAAGCTTGAAAAGAAAACCCAATTGTAGAAATGGAAATACAAGAACATTAAGCTAAACTTGATTACAACTTGAAATAAATGAGTTTAAAGTGAAAGAGAGAAGGATTACAAGTAATCTAAAGCTTACTATAATGAAAATGGTGAAGAAAATGCAAAAACCCAACTTTCTCTCTTTATAACTTCATCTTCTTCCTTGTAACTTCTCTCTCTAAAAGCTTGTGTGTAATTCAATCATGGTGTAAGACTTGGTCCCATTTCATCCATACCCCTCCCATGGTCAATGCGAGCTGACTTCCGATAAGTGGGAAGGTATTAGACACTTCAACAAGCAATGACAAGGCTAGTATGCACACCTCCCATGCCTTCTCCAACCACCCTATTTCTCTCTCATTACTCTCCCATGCTTTCTCTTCCAAAATTAGACTTTAGGTGTAACAGACCATTATGGTGTGTCAAAGATGTCAGGGCATATGTGGGATGACAAGAGGTGGGCCCCCAAGTAGGTGGAGTTGTGTTTGCAGGCGTCTGACCTTTTGGGGCAAAACCTACCGGTAGAACGATCAAAAACCTATCGGTAGGTTTTTGCAGTAATCAAAATCTACTAGTAGGTTTTGGCAAGGGTTGCGATAGAATAATTCCAGTGCACTTGTCCTACTTGTAGGTTTTGAAACTTTTACCGATAAGTTTTTGCTAATTTATACCTGTAGGTTTTGATGAACTTCTATGGTAGGTTTTCTCCTATTTTGGCATTTTCTTGGTCTCTTGATGTCCCAAGCCATCTGTTAAGCCTTCCTTTCTTCTCTATTGCCTTTAAGCAATTGATAGGAGGCTTAATACATGCCCTTACCTGCTCTTTACATACAATCACACGACTTCCATTAAAAGTGAGTTTAAATTCATTTTTCCCCATTTTCATCACAAAAATAAGTATAAATGGGTGCAAAGAGATACATGATATGCAATATTCTATGCTTATCACACCTCCCAACTTGAGTTTTGCTAGTCCCTAGCAAACTTTATTTCCAAACCATAATGTATAAAAAGAATAAACAATCTATTCTTGTAAGCCAATTCACCAAGCAACAAAATACTCAAATCATAATGCGAACTTGGGCAAAATGGAATAAGTCAAATGTGGTTCTTTCATTAATTACTCTGAAAGGTTCAGTACAAATATTTAAAATAAAAAACAAGACTCTTCTACTAGGCCGACAACTCTAAATCCTATGTGCAACTATAGAAAGAAATGAAAAATCAAATGATCTCTCTACTCATCGTCATCCCCCTCCTCAGTTATCATTCTCCTCATCTTAGGACTACTCATCGGACTCCTCCACCTCTAAATCAGTGGAACCCATGGGGGCAGAGGTGGATGACCCGGTAGTAGAAGGTGAAGGCACATTAGAGATCGGCTCTCCAGGAAAGGTGTGCTCGTACATCCTAGTCATCATAAAGAGAGCCGTTGCATAGTCCCTCGAAGGTTATCCAACCTCCCCTCTATAGTGTCTAGGCACTGAGAAACTGTGCGAGGTGGGGCAATGATGGATGGTCAGATAGTGGATGGCTCAGCTCTCGACGCCCTTGCCCTTTCCTCTCTATGTGCCACCCCTCCGCTCATTGCTAATCACTTCATATTACTTGACTTCCCAATGGCTCCAAACTTTGAGGGTAAGGTCACGTCCATGGGGCTACCCTTCACCTTATAGTGGAGGCATATTCTGGTCACAAGGTTGGCAAATGGGAGTTTCGCCTTTGGCTTGCTAGCCTGGGCATACTCCTTTATGACCTCCCAAATTATAAAGGCAATGTCCATCCGTTTCCTTGTTATGAAAGCGTGGAGTAGGGACAACTTCTGTTCCCTCGGGGTCTTCTTCGCCCCTCCAGGTAGCAAGTTATAGTGCAACACCTTATTCATCACCCCATACAAATGTTTGAGCGCCCTGACTTGGATTTTTCCCTTGAATTTTTTCGGGTCCTCATACATCAATTTCACATACTCTGGGAGTGATTTCCTCCCTTGAATGTTGTGTGGGTAGACTGGGGTATTAGGAGGAGGTCTCTCATACTTTAATTCCGCAATCAATCTCGGGGGTAATCTAAAAAACCTTCCCCCTCACATTCATCCTAAGCACACACAAGTCCTCGTCTGCCACCTTCAACTGTTGGTAAAAATCCCTACACATACCAAGGGTGGACCCACTCATGGGATCAAACCAAATATTCGTGCCCTTCAATCACCCAGACCACTTCGTCATTTGGCTCAAGGGTGGGCTTGTCCATATGATGCTTGCACGTCACATTCTTCTCCTCAATGCTCCTCGTGTGAGCATCATTTTTTTGTTTTTTTTTCCTCTCCCCATTCCCACTTCCACCACTAGGCCCCGCCACTATCCTTTTACGGGATCTCGTTCCCGCAGGTGGTGGAGGACTTGGCCCTATTTGCTTGGTTCGGGCCATAAAAAGCAAAAATGCCCCTAGGGCCACAAAAGGTAACATCCAAGCCCACAATTCATCAAACAAATCAAAAAAGACTCTAGCATACTTACCCAATCGAGCCATGGCATTGGATTCCAAGCTATTGGTGAGAATTTGGGATTTTTACGAATTTGGGGGATTTTGTGAGAAAAGGAGGTTTTTTGTGGGAGAATTTGGATGAAAATGCAATTAATCACAATGAAATCCAACCTTAGGAAGTTTAATTGGGGGATTTGACAAGTGGGTAGAGTTTCTTTGAGGATTGGAGTGGTTTTGAGAGAGAGGAGAGAGGAGAGAGGTTCTAAGGTGGAGATGAATGGAGAACATGAACAGTGTCTAAAAAATTTGAACTTAAACCCTGGTTTTTTTTTTGAATTATAGGCAAAACCTACCGATAGTTTTTGTGCACTGGAAAATTCCCACTGGTAGGCTTAAGCAAACTTCTACCAGTAGGTTTTAGACTTTTCCAAAAATTTCCTTGTGCTCTTGTTTTCATTTGCACTCCAAATTTATTCAACTTCTATACATTCTAACAACCTATTTATAGCCTCTACTCCACCAAAACCCTTAACCATGTTTGTGAAACACGAATGAGTGACCATGCCCAACTTTATTTACGAAATTGCAATGCGATTTGAGCTTTTTGATGCTTTCAAAACACATGACATGAAAATCTAAATTCAACAAACAAAATGAACACCCAACATATAAAGCACAAATTGAAAAACAAAAGGCATTCCTATTTCTTCTTAATAGCTAAAGTTTGAGCAATATTCCCATATCCTACAAGCACAGGGCTATTCGATAAAAGTTCTCAACCCCCGAACTAAGCACACATGAGCTTCACAATGGCTTTAAATGCTATTATAGAGTATACACACCTACACATTTGTTTTCAAACTCATGTGTGTGTGAAATGCACAAGTAATTTAAGCATTTACACAATGAAATTCACATTTACTTAGCTATCCAAAATCAGCTTCGTTGTAAAACTCACCAAGGGTTTCTCTCAAAATTGAATAACTCTATGATTATCCTGGCATGCTCTCCATGTGTATATGTGAGATAATATCTTGTACACAAATAAAATGCTCACATATAACCCAAAAAATGATGAACATGCATAACAATCGAAATGACCTTGGCAATCTCATGAATGGAATGTTAAGGCGTTAAATTGCAAAACCAAGTTTTCTTTTTCATTAATGGTATGCTTTCACCATGCTTTCTCTATATCATTTATGGCTTTCAAGGGTTGTAATGAGGCCTTGGGGTGATATTTGGGCAGAGTGAAATGAAGGGTCGAGGGAGACAAAAAGAGTTATTTCAAGGGCATTGACCTTTATTATCAAAATTTCCTTTTTGCGGAATTTTAGCTTACACATTCACTTCACTTTTTGTTTATTTTTTCTTTTTCTTTCCTTTTCTTTTCTTTTTCAACCCCCTTTTCTCCTTTTTCTTGGGCTTTCTTTCTATTTTTCACTCAAAATTTGAATTTGGCATCATTTATCCTTTTTGGGGTTTCCTCACCACATTTCTTTTCCTTTATAATCAATCACAACCAGTTCTCGGAACAACCAAGGTGTGGTAAATTTTTATCATTTTGCACTGGCTTGGTCAATTGCGTGGTATGGAAGCGAATTTTTAATTCAGGCTCAATCACAGCAATAGGGATATTTTTTTTTCAAGAAAAAAAGGGCTAAGGCTCAAAGCATTTCAAAGATGGCCTAAGATCATTTCTAGATAAACATGGGGAGGCCTATTGGCTTTTCAAGACAAAGTCAATCAACTATCCATATGCACTCTAACCAAAACAAGCATAATGAGATTATTGAACAGATTTTAAATTTGAAAAATTGTTCCTTTAAGTAAATGTAACAAATATCAGCACTAAAGCTCACATGGGTGCTTAATTCATCTCCATTATGCATCTCAAGCACTAAAATGTGAATCCAACCCGTAAATTGCCAAAATTACACGTTCATAGTGCACTATAGTTGAGTTCAAAAGAAAACACATATATAATACTCAGGCATAGGATAAACTTCTATGATGCACTTATATATTCAAAGGTCAAAGTAAATATAAAACTATCATTAACCCCATAACACTCTGAATAGGGGAATATGGTTCAACATTTAGATATTTTTCACAAAAATTTTCACATGTTTTGTTACTATTTTACAAAACATTAGGCCAAATATGTGAATGTTGAATTTCACCACAAAATAGTATTATCAACAAAAATTTAGTGTATCATACAAATGGTGCACCTCACCCCCCCCAACTTGAACTATGCATTGTCCTCATTGCAACAAAAAGATATGAAAAGCAATGATGGACCTAAAAAGATAAGTAGGGTTAGAGAACACCTCGCAATGAGTTTTGACAAAAACACCACAATCTGAACATTTTGAAAAAAAAGAACACTATGCAAAGATTAAAGTACGTAAACATATTAACTTGTAAAGTAAATGATAAAAGAAAGTGACTATATACTAAAATCTACTTAGACAGTTATTCCTCAACAAGGTATGGGTAAACTGGATCCACCAACTCTTTTTCCACCATTTGAACCTCACAACCCTCAAATAATGGTTTAAGTCTTTGGCCATTGACCTTGAATGTTTTGCCATCTTCGGGGTTTGTTATTTCCACGACTCTGTTAGGGTAGGCCACCTTGACAAGATAGGGGCCATCCCAACTTGATCGGAGCTTCCCTTGGAAAATGGAGAGTCGAGAATTATACAAGAGACCTTTTTGTCTGGGCTCAAATGTCTTTCTCACAATGGATTTGTCATGAAAAATCTTTGCCCTTCCTTTGGAAAATTTTGAGCTCTCATATGCATCTCTACAAATTTTCTCCAATTCATTCAACTCCAACTTCCTATTTTCTCTGGTTATTCTCAAATAGAAGTTCAAGGTTTTAATGGCCCAGTATGCTTTGTGCTCCATCTCTACCAACAAGTGACAAGCCTTGCCATAGACTAGCCTATAGGGGGACATACCTAGAATGGTCTTGCATGTGGTGCAGTAAGCCCACAAGGCATCGGTCAATCTAAGTAACCAATCCTTAGAGCTTTTCTTCAATAAAGAATAAGTGAATCACGTTCCATCATTCACGACTTTGGTAAAGCTCTAGAAAAGTGGAAGAGTTTCACTCTTTTAAGAAAGAAGGAAGCTCAAGCAATGGAAGTGAAATGCATAGACAATAAAAGTAGAAGAAAACTAGTTACTCTTGGAGGGTTGCTTCCTCAACCAACAAATAGAGGGTTGCTTCCTTAACCAACAAATGGAGGGTTACTTCCTCAACCAAGAGATGTAAGACAAGCAAATATAACAAACATCTAAGATTAATCAAAATGAGTGGGAGTCAAAGCCTCCATACAAGCTCCTTACTAGTTCTTGGTGTAGTTTAAGCCTACAAACCAAGCTCTAGCTTCCTAATTTTATAAGAGAAAAAATTGCACCCCTTCAAGATCCCAACATGGGAGTATTTATAGGCAAGGAAGGGGAGGGGGGAAGACAAGAGAGGATGAATAGTGTATGCCACCCAAGTTCAAGTGGAAGACCAACTATTCTGCAGGCAGTTTGTGGAGGACATTCAAACGTGGGTTGACATTCGAACGTGGTCTCTATTTTTGCAGTATGGACGTTCGAACGTGTCTTCTATTTTTGCTTTATAGGCGTTCGAACGCTAGATAGGGTTTGACCATATCACTCAAGTGGTCTATAGTCCTCTGAGGAAACCCACTTCCATACTTCATGCAGGACTTGACATTTTGCACTCATTACCCAGGTGTTCCAGTGGACGTTTAAACGTGAGTTGGCGTTCAAACGTGGTATTCAAGTGCACTTCCTTCTATGTTGCAACAAGCCATGTCTTCACAGTCTACTCTTGTCATTGTTCCAGTGGACGTTCGAACGTGGGTTGATGTTCGATTGCTCTTACTTTGTTCCAAGCTTCTCCAATTTTGTTCCCTAATGTGCTGGTGTTACATTCAAGTGTGATTTTTATTGTTCTTGA
This sequence comes from Ilex paraguariensis, assembly GCA_963454935.2. Lineage (NCBI taxonomy): Eukaryota > Viridiplantae > Streptophyta > Magnoliopsida > Aquifoliales > Aquifoliaceae > Ilex > Ilex paraguariensis. The sequence continues at coordinate 17,678 of CAUOFW020001291.1, read as the reverse complement.
ACCCTTTTTCCACTTTAGAACTAGAAATGTCATCATTTAAACTCCATCAAAGTATAATTAGTCTAAAAAAGACATAATAATATGCTACATTTAAGTACCAATCAGCCCCTACCCACTTGGACACATAGCCCACTGCCAGTAGGATATAGAGGTATTCAAAGGACATAGGGAATGGACCCATGAAATCGATGCCCCAACAATCGAATATTTCAATGACTAGCATGGGGAAAAGGGACATCATATTCCTAAGGTCATATTTCCCAACCTTTGACACCTTTCACATTCTTTACAAATTGAAACATAGTCTTTAATTAAAGAAGGCAAATAAAAATTGGATTTCAAAACCTTAGCCAAAGTTTTCTTGGAAGAGAAGTGGCCACCACAAGCCTTAGAATGGTAAAGAAAGGACATCCCATTGTTCATTTTCAGGTACTTCTTCATCAGTTTCCTTGTCATATTCCCTAATCTTTGCACATCATCCTCAAATGTATATATGACTTATCTGTATGAGTGAGTGTCACTCTCACTCGGGTTCAATGCAAGAATTGGAAAACAGGTGTGTGGAATGAACAAAATGTGTGTGTGTGTGCAAAGTTGCTCCCCAGGCATAGAGAGAATCTCACAATGCCATGTTTTACTTTGAATTAAGTATTCCAAGCTCGTCTCGTCAGGGAAGGAAGGTTGAGTTGTGATGAAGGTGATTTTGTGAAAAATGAAAATTGGAAAATCTTGTGATTTTGAGTTTTGGTGAATTGTGTTTTTGATGAAATGAAATGGAAACAAGTGTTGGTTAATCCAAAAAGGTTATTCCAAAGGGAATGCCAAATCAACTGAGGACCTTCCTCGAATGGTACCTAGATGTTTGATTGATTCGTAGGAAGTGCAGGACTTAAGTGGAGGTGAGGATTCAAGCAAACCCCATGACAAGTCTATGGTGTATCAAGAACTCACAACCGCGTCCACACTCAACCTAGTCAAACCAAATCATCGTACACTACGAGAAGGAATGAAGAAAATTTGATTTAACATACTGCTTGAATTATTACTGTATTGTTCCTAACCTCTTAACATCTTCGTCCACGTATGTATGGTGTGTGTGAGGGGGAGTGTCACTCTCCCTTGGGATGATGTCAAAAGAAAGGGCAAAGGAATGGTGGAATATGAAATGTACAAAATGTGTGTGCGTGTGAACAAAAGTGTTCCCCAAGCGCAAGTAGTCTTTTGACTGTTGTATTTTACTTGGAAAAGTATTCCAAGGTCGTCTCTTCGGGGAAGGATATGAATCGTTTTGAAAGTGATTTCGATGAAAAGAAAGTGTAAAATCTTTTATAGTTTGAAGTTGGTTTGTGATGAAATTGAAATGAGAAACAAGTGTTGGCTAATTCGAAGGGTTCACTCCAATGGAAATGCCAAGTCAACCTGAAACCTTCCTCTACTTGTGCATAGATGAACGGTTGATTCGTAGGAAGTGAGGATCCAAGCATAACCCGTGATAACTCTATGGGATATCAAAGACTCACACCATGTCCTCACTCAACCCAGTCAAATCGAACCATTGTACACCAAGGGGAGGAAAGAAGATGGGTTGAAATGGCATACCCAAGAGGAGGTCTCCCTTGGATTAGCCAACTTAAAGACTTAACTACTCATGCTTAAAGTAAAGACAACAATGAAATGAGAAGAGATTATAAAGAAATGAAGATTGAAGCTAAATATAAACAAAATGCACAAATATAACTTCCGAATAATTATACATTTCCTTCACCTCTTTCTAAAGATTGGACGAGAAACTACTCACTCTTCATGGCTTTGGTAAAGCTAGAAAAGTGAGTGATGCTCATCCCTCCAAGTAGAGGAGTTACAAGGTAAAACACTTTACACAAGGAGCCGATCTTCGACAAAGAATGAGTGAATCACATTCCACCCTTCACGGCTTTGATAAGCTCTAGAAAAGTGGAAGAGTTTTACTCCTCTAAGGGAAGAAGGAAGCTCAACAGTTGAAGTAAAAGAAAGCTATAATACAATAAAAGAAATCAATAATACAATAAAGGAAAGCAATACTTAAAGTCAAGGAAGCAATAAATTAAAAGAAAGCAATAATATAATAAAATAAAGCAATACTTTAAAGAAAGCAATAAGCAATAAAGAAAACAATACTTTTGGAGGGTTTTCCACTACTAAAAGATGAATGCTTTACAAGTCCTAAGGGGTGGTATTTATAGGCAACAAGGGAGGATGAAAGTCTTGTTTGACGGCTATGAATTACACTTTGCTCTCCCTTTATTTTGAACTTTGATAATTGGCACCATATAATTTGCAGCTTTGATAACTGGCTCCCCAGTAGTTTGTAGCTTTGACGCACAAAATCTTGAAAAGAACAACAATCAATGCATTATCCTTAATTCACATACTAACTCTAATTTGATTTATTTTGACTAGTTTAACTTTATTTAACTAACACAACTTACCTATTAACTTAATTAAATTATGCGTTAATTAGGATTAATCACACCCCTCAACCTAAACATTACTAGTCCCTAGTAATAAATAACAAAATAAAAAAAAATCACTTTCGTAGATAACACGATTGCATTTAGCATATGCAACAAGCCATTAAACTCCCAGGTGATCTCTAGTGGACGAGTTTTTGTCTCGTGAAGGTTTCCAGTGAGCTAGCTACAAACTCTAGTCGAATAGATGTGTATGTGGGTTAAAGTAAATTAGCATCATGGTCGTGGAGACACCCAACCCTCAATTTCGACTTACATCCCGCAAGCTCCTCTTTCATAGGTATTTGTTTAATACAAAAATTAGCATCAATCACATTGACATTTGAAATTCCCTGTGTAGTAGGAATGGTCTTTCTAGAAACAAGAATTGTTACATAACAAATATTCCACTATATCACCCATCATGGATAGCTTTGATTTTACAAACCTCTCTTAGAAATGCCCTCATAAAAAATTCCCTTTGATTATGGTGACTTGTCTCTCAAAGGGCATGTGATCAGAGGATGACCAATCGAAAAATCACATGCACAGTTAGAAAGGGAGTGAAAGTCTTAAGAAAGTAGACTAATCATGTTCTTGGCATAATCTCATGGAAGAATATCAATACAATTAAAGAAATACTATTTAACATTCTCCAATTTTTGGTCGACAACACACAGATGCATCAAACTTGAGATCAATTAGGGCTTTGTATAGGTTGTAATGTGGCCAGAGGTCAGTGGCTAACGAAATGACGTCAATGGTATTCAAAAGCTATCTCCTTTTTAATATAGTGTAGAACACCTCACTCTTGCTTTTCGATCTTTTGCCTAGAAATGATATTTCTTTCTTTCATTTTTCTACTTTTTCACTTTCTTGGCAATTCCCTGTTTTTCTGTTTCTTTTCTTTCTCAGTTGTTCCCACCGACTTTTTTTTTTGTCAGTAGCCACCATCGTCTTTTCTATTTCTCTTCCTTTTCTGTATCATATTGATTTATGAGATGGTGCAAGAAAATTAGATAGCAAGGTATGTCAAGTATATTTTCCTGTGGCTCAGTTATCATATGAGTTTCTTGAAGAAGAAATCATTTATTGAAGGCTCAAACATGGCTAACTAGGGATATAATTTCATAGAAGCAATGACTAAGGCTTAAAATCAAATCAAAGATGACTTAAAATCCTTTCTCAAGTATGTGCCCATGTATGTGTCGTATGCAAAGGTTCCTTGTGGGATATGTTAATAGATCACTTTAGTTGCATTAATCAAAGCAAGTTTAATGAGATTATTCAAAAATTGAAAGTGAAAGAGCTTACTTGAGTAAATGTCGATTGTCTCTCAGAAAGCATCGCAAGGCTCAAAACTTACCATGGTCTTCTTCGTTATCTCCACTGGTTATGTCAGGTTTTCAAAGAATGTCGATTATATATCAATTCTATTTTCGAGTTTGGTCATTCTTTACCTTAAGAATAACAAATACCAATGTACATTTGACATTTAAGCATAGAGAAAATATCATTTTTCAAGGAAATGCATTTTTTTTTTGCACTCAAATAAAAATCAAAGTTATTTACATACACATTTATCTATGAAAATTGAAAGAAGACTTAAATGCACACATTAAACTTGGAAAACTATGGCGTCTCAGGATAAGTCCCTACCCACGCTACAGGTTGGCATTTTAGGACATTCCTTACTCGGCCCACATCTTTATTTCAACAAAAAGACTTTGTACATAAACAATTTTTACACAAAAAAAAATTGGGACCATTAACCTTCATCCCCAAAACATATTTTTCCACAGCTTTATCATTATTAGTCAAAATTTAATCCGAGTCATCGCTTGTGTCTATGTCATTATTAGTGACCCTTCCACCTTCTTGTCGCACATAACGTGTAAGTCCCGGACTGGTATAAGATGGCGTGTCAGAAAAATTCTTACTTTGCCCATACACTATCCAGTTTAATCGATCGATTCAAGAATCGAAATTGGTTCGAAACACTAATTGTATTTTTTCATGTGAAAACACCTGCCACATTGTTTACAAGCACCCAGTCGTTTGGCACGACGACGTTTAGCAAAAGTGCTTCTGCCACACAATGTTTTGCTTGTGCTTCTGGATTTCAATTTTTCTCACAACTCTTGCTTTTTTCATGATCACTGCATGCATATCAGATGGAAAAGTGCGTAGAACTCCTAGACTAAACCAAAAAAGTTTAACATCCATGCTTTCTATGCTTTAAGACTCACTATCTGGTTCTTTAACGTCTGCCAGTCACAAAGACGATTGAAGCTGTGTTCGATATGATTATGAAATATAAGCAAAAATACTGTAAAAATATGCAATCTAGAATAATTTATTTTTTTAAATACGAAACTATAACAAACTGGAACCGAAATTAGAACAAATTGGAACTGTAGATCACACCACCCAACCTAAACTGAACATTGTCCCCAATGTTTCGAATTTACCAATTTTTGGAGTTTTGAAAATGAGGTTGTAGGGTAGAGATCTGTTCAGCTGCCAACACCTACAAAGAAAATACACAAATTAATATTCGCTACGCAGATCTGGATTTTTGCTAGAATGAAAACCCTTGATTTTAAGTGCGGACAGAAGAAGAAGAGCCATGTACAAATAAAGTAAAAAAATACAGATCATGAGACAAAGGATTGGGTCTTCGGGGAATATGGTCATGGGATTGTTGGGAGCTGGGTTGTGTTACAGAGAACAACACAATAGAAAGAAGAAGAAGAAGAAAACAAAGAAAAAGGGAAAGGGCGTAGTGGTAGAGATCTGTTCAGCTGCCGAAACCTACAAAGAAAACACAACAATTAGTCAACTTGAGGGAGATCTGGGTTAGGCGAGAAATCCCTCACCCTAAGTGCGAGCAGAAGAAGAGCTCCCATGTACAAATACAAACATATAAGACAAATTATTAAACAAAAGACTGGTTCGTCGGCGTATATGGTCATGGATTTGCAGGGGGTGAGTTGTTTTTACAGAGAACAGAGAGAACGATGAAGAAGAAGAAGAAGAAGAAGAGAAGGAGAAGGGAAGAAGAAGGGGGAGACCAACACCGGTGGATGAGGGAAAAAGGAAAAAAAATGTTGGATGCCTTATAAAGGCATCCCAGTTTTTAGTTTATTTTATTTTATTTTATTATTTTTTTTGACTGTCGGCAGGTGCAAATATCTGCGCTGAATATTCCCACAAACATTTTTTTTTTGGTACCCGATCTGTTTGAGTGTCGGCAGGCATGAATATCCGTGCGGAATATTCCCATAAACATTGGTGTAAGATGCAAATAGTGCAACCTACCCCCAACCTGATTCATGCATTGTCCTCAATGAAACAAAAAAGGTATGATATTCAATGACGAACAATAAAAGATTAGTATGGTTAGAGAACACCTCGCACTTGAGCTTTGACAAAAACACCAATATCTGCAACTAAGAAGAACAAAACTTATACGATAAAAGAACATAATTAACATGGAATAAAAATAAAGTAAGTAAATAAAAGCCTGTACATTGAAAGGTAGAAAAAACTAGTTATTCCTCCACAACTTTCGGGTATACCGGATCCATTAAATTCTCCTCCACCACTTGTTTTTCAATGCCCCCGAAAAATGGCTTAAGTCTTTGGCCATTGACCTTGAGTGTTTGGCCATTTTTGGGGTTTTGGACATCCATAGCTTTGTTGGGGTAGGCCACCTTGACAAGATAGGGGCCATCCCAACGGGATCAGAGTTTGCCTTGGAAAATGGAGAGGCGAGAATTGTATAAGAGCACTTTTTGCACGGGCTCAAATGATTTTCTCACGATGGAGTTATCATGAAAGATTTTGGCCCTTTCTTTTGAGATTTTGGAGCTCTCATACGCATCTCGTTGAATCTCTTCCAACTCATTTAGCTCTAACTTCCTATGATCACAGGTCATTCTCAAATTAAAATTTAAAGTCTTAATGACCCAATATGCCTTGTATTCCATTTCGACTGGCAGGTGGCAAGTCTTTCCATGGACAAGCCGGTAGGGAGACATGCCTAAAATAGTTTTAAAGGCAGTGCAGTATGCCAAGAGGGCATCTGTCAATCTATCGGACCAATCCTTCCTATTTGGGTTAACCATTTTTTCTAGAATGTTCTTGATCTCCCTATTGGCTAGCTCGGCTTGGCCATTTATTTGTGGGTGATAGGTAGTGGATACTTTGTGAGTGATGCCATATTTGAACATTAGAGATGCAAATGGTCTATTACAGAAATGTGATCCACCATCACTTATTATTGCACGAGGCATTCCAAATCTCAAAAAGATGTTCTCCTTGAGAAACTTGATTACGACCCGGTGGTCATTAGTCTTGGTCGGGATAGCCTCCACCTTTTGGACACATAGTCCACTGCCAGGAGGATGTACAAATAACCAAATGACATAGGGAAAGGACCCATGAAGTCAATGCCCCAACAGTCGAATATTTCTATGACAAGTACTAGTGAAAGGGGCATCATGTTTCTTTGGGTCACACTACCCAACCGTTGGCATCTGTCGCATCCCTTACAAAATGAAACACAATCTTTGATAAGAGAGGACCAGTAAAAACCTGATTGAAGAATTTTAGCCGAAGTCTTTTTCATTGAGAAATGTCCACCGCAAGCTTGTGAATGGCAAAATGCAAGGACGTCCCGCTGTTCATTTTCAAGTACGCATCTCCTCATGATTTGGTCGGGGCAGTACTTGAACAAATACGGGTAGTTGAAGTAGAAGTACTTCACATCTGCTATAAATCGTCTTCGATCTTTTGGGCTCCATTGCAGTGGTATCTGTCCTGTTGCAAGAGAGTTACATATATCAGCATATCAAGGACATACAAAATGAATTGAAAGCAAATGCTCGTTAGGGAAAACGTTAGGGATAGGAATATGTTCATCGGCCTCTGGCACCACAAGCTGGGATAAATGATTCGTCACCACATTCTCAACTCCTTTCTTGTCCTTGATCTTCAAGTCAAATTCTTGTAGGAGGAGTATCCACCTAATGAGTCTTGATTTTGCATCCTGCTTAGACAACAAATACTTCAAAGCAGAGTGATCAGTAAAGACAACAATAGGCGAACCCATGATGTAAGAACGAAATTTATCTAAGGCAAACATTATTACTAGCAATTCTTTCTCGGTGGTATAGTGTAATTCATCTGAGCCTCATTAAGTGTTTTGCTAGCATAGTGTATCACATATGGTCTATTTTTCTCCTTCTGACCGAGCACTGTGCCGACCGCGTAATTACTTGTGTCACACATGAGCTCAAAAGGTAGATCCCAATTGGGTGGTCGCATGATCGGAGGTGTGACTAGCATGCTTTTAAGTTTTTTAAAGGATGCCTCACAATCATCCGACCACTCAAATGGGACCTCCTTAGACAGTAGGTTGGTTAAGGGTCGGGCCAATGCACTAAAATTCTTTATGAATTGACGATAAAAACCTACATGGCCCAAAAAGACCGGATGCCTTTGATGGCTCTTGGCATGGGGAGGTTGGAGATGGCCTCCACATTGGATTTATCGACTTCAATACCCCTTGTCGAAACTATATGGCCAAGCACAATTCCTTCCGTCACTATAAAGTGACACTTTTCCCAATTCAAGACTAGATTCTTCTCCTCACATCTTGTTAGAACTTTCTCCAAGTTTGCCAAACATCCCTCGAATGAATCCCCAAACACCAAAAATTCGTCCATAAAGATCTCCACTATCTTTTCCACCATGTCACTGAAAATCCCCATCATACAGCGTTGAAAAGTCCCCGGAGCATTGCACAGTCCAAATGGCATGCGACGGTAGGCAAACGTAACATAGGGGCACATGAAGGTGGTCTTCTCTTGATCCTCCAAAGTAATCTCGATCTGATTGTAGCCAGAGTATCCATCTAAAAAATAGTAGAATAGATGCCCCGCTACTCGTTTTAGAACTGGATCGAGGAATGACAATGGGAAATGGTCTTTTCTTGTGCAAGCAACTTTCGGTAATCAATGCACTCCCTCCATCTGGTGATCACTCTTGTAGGTATAAGCTCATTCTCATCATTCTCAACCACCGTAACTCCAGATTTCTTAGGTACTACTTGCGTGGGGCTAACCCACTTACTATCAGCAATTGGAAAAATGATCCCCACATCAAGTAGTTTCATAACCTCATCCCTCACCACCTCCTTCATGATGGGATTCAAATGTCTTTGTGGTTGTCGGGAAGGTTTGGAATCCTCCTCAAGATATATGCTGTGGATGCAATGAGAGGACTTATCCCCTTGAAATCCGCAATGGTCCACCCAATTTCTCCTTTATGCTTTCTCAATACCTCCAAGAGTTCTTTTTCTTGTTCCATGTTCAATGTAGAGCTAATGACCACTGAAAATGTTTCACCTTCCCCAAGATAGGTGTACTTCAAATGGGAGGGCAAGGGCTTCAACTCCAAGTTGGGCTTTTGTTCATCCGACAGAAAAATTTTCTTTTCTCGATGGGGTAACTCTTCGAATGTAGGGATCCACCTTTCCATCCCTTTTAAATCTTCTACCTCCTCTTGCTCATCATAATTCACAAGATCCACAATTACTTCTTCCTTGAATTTCAACATCTACTCCAGCTCTAAGTGCTCCTCAACCAAAGTGTCGATTCTATTAACCTCACTTACTTCCTCATCATCACCCGGTTGCTTTTCTAAGTTGAATACATTGAGCTCCATTTTCATATTCCCAAATGCCAACTTCATTAGACCATTCCTGTAATTTATCACGACATTAGATGTAGCAAGGAAGGGTCTTCCAAGTATTACGGGAATTTGGGAGCTAAGGTTTGCAATAGGGTGTGTATCAAGCACAATGAAATCGACAAGGAAGTAAAATTTATCAATTTGAACTAAGACATCCTCAACTACTCCCCTTGGTGTATAGATACTACGATCCACCAATTGAAGCGTGATTGAGGTGGACTTCAAGTCCTCAAGCTGTAGTTGTTGGTACATTGAGTAAGGGAGAAGATTCACACTTGCCCCCAAATCGAGGAGTACTTGCTCCACTCGATAATTTGTAGTGGTGATGGCTATGGTTGGACAACCGGGATCTTTGAATTTGGGAGGAGTGTTAGTCCTCAATATTGAGCTCACTTGCTCGGTGAGGAATGCTTTCTTGTGGACATTTAGTTTCCTCTTCACTGTGCATAAGTCCTTCAAAATCTTAGCACATGATGAAATTTGCTTGATGGCGTCGAGGAATGGAATGTTAATCTTCATCTACTTAAACATTTTCAAAATATTAGCATAATTAGCCACCTTGACAGGTGGCTTCAAATGACTCAGGAAAGGGGCAGGCATGGGAGGAGTAAACATACAATCATCAATTAATTTTTCTTTCTCAACAACCTCTCTTTCTTTATTTTTACTCACCTCACCCTTGTCTGCATTACCCAAGATATTTTTTCCTTTTGGCAATGTGGTCTTGGGTGAGACCGTTGGCAAAATGGTTTTGTCAAATTCTTTGCCACTACGGAGGGTGGTGACCGCTTTGAGTTGCTCGCAACTCTCTCTTAAAGGTTCCAATGACTCAACAAAGTGCTGACCCCTAGGGTTCTCTTGTGGTTGAGAGGGGAACTTCCCCTTTTCTTGTTGAGATGCCCCTATGGAGTTTTCAACTTTGTAAGTTGGGCTCTTATATCATTGATGGTTATGGCATTTTGGTTATTGATGGCGGTTTGGCTTTGAATGAAGGAATGAACTATATCCTCCAAATTCTTTTTGTGAGGAGGTTGGTATGTGGATGGATTGGACGGTCCTTGAGAAAAATTTTGTGCTGGGGTTTGACTGATACCCTTATGGATTGGTCCTTAGGTATTGAGAGCTAGATGCTTGCCCTTGGTCATGGTATTGGTTTTGCTTGGGAGGCATGGGAGATGCGTATGCACTTGAACCATGAGGAATGGGTTTTCATTTCTCCAACTAAAATTTGGATGATTACTCCAACTCGGATTGTAAGTGTTTGAATTGGAGAAAATGATTGTCTCGTTTGGTTGAAGGCATGGACTTGTTCATGGTACGCTTCTTTAAGGGTCGAAATGTTTGGGGAATCCGATAGGGAATGCTCATACATTCGCAAATTGAACAACCCTCCTTAGTTTGTGACACATTAGACACCTTGTGTCTCTTATTGACTTCAAGACTCTCAACTTTTCCTGACAATTTAGCAATTTTTTAAAACAAGTCTTCGCGGTCTCTCAAGTCGTATATCCCTCCCCCTTGTGGTTGACTATTACCTGAAGAAGTCCTAGGTACATCATTGGGATCCCTAATGTCCCAAGATTGTGCATTTTGGACCAATGTGCTAAAGTAATCAAGGGCCTCATCAGGGTCTTTGTTCAAGAATTCACCCTTGCACATCATGTCAATGAATTGTCAATGGGTTGGTGTGATTCCTTCATAGAAGAAACTTACCAGTTGCCACGATTCAAATCCATGATGTGGAATGAATTGCAGCAACTCCTTGTAATGATCCCAACATTGATAGAATTGCTCATTGGACTTCTCAAAAAAGTTTTGAATTTCCTTTTTCAAAGCAGTGGTTCTATGAATTGAAAAAAATTTATTCAAAAATTCAGAATTCATTTGAGCCCAAGAGGTAATGGATCGAGGTCGCATTTCATCAAACCATGATTTGGCTTTATCTTTGAGGGAGAAGGGAAACAATTTCAATCGAGCTATGTCCTCAATAGCATAGTTACCATTGAAGGTTGCAACCATATCCTCAAAATTCTTTAGGTGTTCGTAGGGGTTTTCCTTTTCAATTCCATGGAATAAAGGAAGTAGTTGCAACATCCTCGGCTTAACTTGGAAGAGCTGAGCTTGGACCGATAAGAGAATGCATGAGGGTGTGGTGCTACGGGTTGGTTGAAGGAAATCCCTCATTGACCTCGCCGGAGGATCCATTTGGATGTTATTCCCTTCATTCACGGGAGTGGAAAATTGCATTCGTGGATTAGGCATTCTAGGTTCGGGCATTCCCCCACCCCTTTGAACATTTGGATTGGCACCAATGTTTTCAAAATTATCGCCCACATCCTCGGGTGAGTTTTGGTCAATATTCATGTTGGGGCCTAAGAGTTGTCTAACCAATTGATTTTGTTCGTTCCGTCCCCACATGCAACAACTTATCTACAAGTGAAATTATACACAACAAAAATATATACACAGAACAACGTACCTTAGCCCATGATAAAAATCACGGGACTTACCTCCGTTGTCCGAAAATTGCCTTCCTGATTCGACACTTGCCTTCCCCGGCAACGACGCCAAAAATGCTAGAATTATTTTCGTGTTGTTCCTAACCTCTTAACATCTCCCTCAATGTATGTATGGTGTGTGTGAGGGGGAGTGTCACTCTCCCTTGGGATGATGTCCAAAGAAAGGGCAAAGGAATGGTGGAATATGAAATGTACAAAATATGTGTGCGTGTGAACAAAAGTGCTCCCCAAGTGCAAGGAGTCTTTTGAGTGTCGTGTTTTACTTGGAAAAGTATTCCATGGTCGTCTCCTCAGGGAATGATGTGAATCGTTTTGAAAGTAATTTCGGTGAAAAGAAAGTGTAAATTATAGTTTGAAGTTGGTTTGTGATGAAATTGAAATGGGAAACAAGTGTTGGCTAATCCGAAGGGTTCACTACAATGGAAATGTCAAGTCAACCCGAAACCTTCCTCCACTTGTGCATAGATGAACGGTTGATTCGTGGCAAGTGAGAGACGAGATGGAAGTGAGGATCCAAGCATAACCCGTGACAAGTCTATGGGATATCAAAGACTCACACCATGTCCTCACTTAACCCAGTCAAACCAAACCATCGTACACCGAGGGGAGGAAAGAAGATGGGTTGAAATGGCATACCCAAGAGGAGGTCTCCCTTGGATTAGCCAACTTAAAGACTTAGCTACTCATGCTTAAAGTAAAGACAATAATGTAATGAGAAGACATTATAAAGAAATGAAGATTGAAGCTAAATATAAACGAAATGCACAAATATAACTTCCGAATAATTATACATTTTCTTCACCTCTTTCTAAAGATTGGATGAGAAACTACTCACTCTTCATGGCTTTGGTAAAGCTAGAAAAGTGAGTGATGCTTATCCCTCCAAGTAGAGGAATTACAAGGTAAAACACTTTACACAAGGAGTCGATCTTCGACAAAGAATGAGTGAAACACGTTCCACCCTTTATGGCTTTGGTAAGCTCTAGAAAAGTGGAAAAGTTTCACTCCTCTAAGGGAAGAAGGAAGCTCAACAATGGAAATAAAAGAAAGCAATAATACGATAAAAGAAATTAATAATATAATAAAGGAAAGCAATACTTAAAGTCAAGGAAGCAATAAATTAAAAGAAAGCAATAACACAATAAAAGAAAGCAATACTTTAAAGAAAGCAATAAGCAATAAAGAAAGCAATACTTTTGAAGGGTTTTCCACTATCAAAAGATGAATGATTTACAAGTCCTAAAGGGTGGTATTTATAGGCAACAAGGGAGGATGAAGTCTTGTTTGAAGGCTATGATTTACACTTTTCTCCCCTTTTATTTTGAACTTTGATAATTGGCATCGTATAGTTTACAGCTTTGATAATTGGCTCCCTAGTAGTTTGTAGCTTTGACACACAAAATCTTGAAAAGAACAACAATCAATGCATTATCCTTAATTCACATACTAACCCTAATTTGATTTATTTTGACTAGTTTAACTTTATTTAACTAACACACTTTACCTATTAACTTAACTAAATTATTCCTTAATTAGGGTTAATCACATACCCATGAGGAATTCTCCCTTGGATTAGCCCACTAAAAATCTAGCTACTCATATTTGAAGCAAAAACATACATAATGTAAAGAGATATGGTGTTGAAATGGAGATTAAAACTTGTGCTAATGTAAAGAAAGGTGACACTACAAAAATAAATGCATTTAATACCCAGCTAAAAAGCTTGAAATGAAAAACTCAATGTAAACATGGTAGAATCTAGAACATGTAACTAAACTTGGAATACACTTGAAATAGCTAAGATTAAAATGCAAGGAGTGAAGATTACGAGAGTATTAAAGCTTACTACTTCTGAAATGGAGAAGAAAATACAAAAACATAAATTTCTCTCTCTAGAACTTCATCTTCTTCATTGGGAACTTATCTCTCTAAAACTACTCCTAAGCTTAGGTAGCCTCCTCCTCAAAGCTTGTGGAATGCTGAATATATGGTGTAGAGATGATGCATTTTTGTCCATGAGGCTCCCCTAGCCTGTGTGCAAGCCTCCCAGTAATGGGAGGTGAGTTGATTGGCTATCGACAGGCTAGGACAAGCCTAGCCTGCACCCACCATGCCTCTGTCCGTCTCTCTCTTCATTTCCCCTCCTCCATCCTCAAAAGTCAGCAACTAGGGTGTAGGAGGCATGTATATATGTAGAATATGTCAGGGGGCAAGTGAGAGAATCATAGGTGGGACCCCCAAGCAAGTGAAGCATGAGTTGTAGGCATTCTGACACTTCTGGGTAAAACCTACCGGTAGAACGATGAAACCTATTGGTAGGTTTCCAGCAGGTTGCTAGCTCATGACCGGTTTTTGTAGAATTGTCATAACTTTTGATATGATCATCCGATTAAGCTAAGCTTTTGACAAAATACAAAGAAAATCTAGATCTAGAACTTTCATGTTTTGAACTTTTACAGATTCTAAGTGGAGCATAGTCCAAAACAAGGAAAACCGAGGTACTTCTACCAAATGGTTTAGGTGTTGGTGCCTATGTTACCAAGCACTGATATCTCCTTGATTTATTTCACTTTTAAGCCTCCAAATCCTTATGTAATGTGTCCATGTCTTCACCACTCATCCACACTTAGTTGCAAGGTTCCAAATGCCATCATTTACGCTATAATTACCTGCAACATCAAGATTTTAACATTATTCAGAAATTCGACTAACTTTGAAGTAGTTAAATGCAAATTTGAGTTAAAATGCATGTAATGAGGCCGTTAAATATGCAATATTATGCGCTCATCAGGTACGCATATCTTCATAACTTGATTTAGACAATACTTAAACAGGTATGAGTTGTCGAAGTAGAAGTACTTCACATCTGCCATGAATCTTCGTTTGTTCTCTGGGCTCCTATGAGGTGGTATTTGTCCTGTGACAAGATAATTTCAAATGTCAGCATACCTTCATAGGCTAAAATGCTATTCTTGAGTATCCACCTACACATTTCCTTTCAAAACTTGTGTGTGTGTGAAATGAATATGTAATTTAAGCATTTACTCAATGGAATCCACATTTACTTAGCTATCCAAATTCAGTTTTGATGCAAAACTCACCAAGGATTTCTCTAAAAAGTGAATAGGTCAATGATTATCTGGGCATGCTCTCCATGTGTATATGTGAGATAGAGTCATGTGTACAAAATGAAGTATGCTTACATATAATCCAAAAAGGAAGTTTATGCATAAAAACGAAACAACCTTGGTATAATCTCTTGAAAGGAATGCTATGGCACTAGATAGTTAAATCGATCTCTCT
Organism: Ilex paraguariensis; assembly: GCA_963454935.2. Lineage (NCBI taxonomy): Eukaryota > Viridiplantae > Streptophyta > Magnoliopsida > Aquifoliales > Aquifoliaceae > Ilex > Ilex paraguariensis. Next base: position 2,608 of record CAUOFW020001291.1, on the reverse strand, counting down.
TTTCTTTAAAAGTATGCTTTCCCCATGCTTTCTCTAGATCATTTAGGATTTTCAAGGGTTGTAATGAGGACTTGGGGTGATACTGAGACAAGTGAAATGAAGGACAGGGAACAACAAAGAGGGTTGTTCTGAGTGAATGACCTTTATTTCAAAAAGATGATTTCCAGGCTAATCACCATCACTTCACTCTTTATTATTTTTCTTCTTTTCCTTAGCATATTCCTTTTTCTTTCTTTTCTCTTCCTTTTTCATTCAACATTTTTGAAATCTGCATCATTCATCCCTTTTGCTAGGTTTCCACATCACCATTCCTTATCTTTTATAATCAATCATGGTCAGCTCTTAGAACAACCAAGGTGTGGTAAATTTTTATCACTTTGCACTGGCTTGGTCAATTGTGTGGCATGGAAATGAATTTTCAACAAGGCTCAAACATGGCACTAGGGATAGAATTTCATAAGAAAAAGGTTAAGGCTCAAAGCATTTCAAAGATGGCCTAAGATCATTTCTAAATAAGCATGGGGGAGCATTGTACATATCAAGACAAATTCAATCAACTACCCAAATGCACATAACCAAAACAAGCATAATGAGATTACTAAACAAATTTGAATTTGAAAAATTGTTCATTGAGTCCCTCCAAACAAGGATTGACATTAAAGCTCGCATGGGTTCTTACTCATCTCCACTATTCATGTCAAGCACTAAGTGTAAACTCAATCCGTAAATTGCCAAAATTACAAGTTCATGGTGCTCTTATGGTTGAGTTTAAAAGCAAACAAGTATGTGATGCTCTTAGCAATAGGATAAACTTCTATAATGTGCTCATGTATTCAAAGTTTAAAATGAAGATCAAATTATCACTAAACGCATACACTTTGAATAGGGGGGATATAGTTCAATAATAGATATTTTCCACAAAAAGTGTCCAAAATTTTCAAATTTTCACATTTCCCATTATTCTACACAAAAGTGGTGAAAAATGTAAATGATGCACCTCACCCCCTAACTTGAACCATACATTGTCCTCAATGCACAATGAATCATGCAATGAGAAAATGAAAGTAACATGAGAAATAAGATACCCCCCTTTTTTAGTGGTAAGTAAGTATTCTAGCTAATCACGCAGGTGACCGGGGTTAGTTCCCCGACAACGGTGCCAAAAATGCTTGATTTATTTCATTGACTCCTAATTTCTGCACATCACCCTCAAATGTGTATATGACTTATGTGTATAGGGGAGTGTCACTCTCCCTCGAAATGATGTGAGAAATGGGGCAAATGTGTGTGTGCGAAATGAATATGTAATTTAAACAGTTACTCAATGGAATCCACACTCAGTTAGCTATCCAAATTCAGCTTTGATGCAAAACTCACCAAAGGTTCCTCTCAAAAATGAATAGCTCAATGATTATCCGGGCATGTTCCCCATGTGTATATGTGAGATAGAATCATGTGTAGAAAATAAAGTATGCTCACATATAATCCAAATATGAAGCACATGTATTCAAATGAAACAACCTTGACATAATCTCATGAAAGGAATGTTAGGGCACTACATAGCAAAGTTAATTTTTCTTTTTCTTTCATAGTATGCATCCCCCTTGCTTTCTCTAGATCATTTAGGACTTTCACAGGTTGTAAATAGGCCTTGGGGGTGATATTTTGGTTGAGTGAAATGAAGGGTAGAGGATAACAAAGAGGGTTGTTTCGAGTGAATGACCTTTATTTCAAAAATATCTCCCTTCTCATGGGATTTTCTGTCCACACCATCACTTCACTCTTTGGTTCTTTTTTCTTTCTTTTCCTTAACATTTTACTTTTCTTTTTCTCTTTCTTTTTCTTTTTCCACCCTTTTTCTCCTTTTCTTGTATTTTTTTATTTTTTTCTATTCAACATTTTGAATTCCACTTTATTCATCTCTTTTTTGTTTTGAGTTCCCGCCCCACAATTCCTTCTCTTTTATGATCAATCATAGTTAGCTCTCAGAACAACCAAGGTGTGGTGAATTTTATCATTTTGCACTGGCTTGGTCAATTGTGTGGCATGGAAATGAATTTTTCATTTAAGGCTCAATCATGGCACTAGGGATAAATTTTTTTCCAAGAACAAGGGCTAAGGCTCAAAGCATTTCAAAGATGGCCTAAGATCATTTCTTGATAAGCATGGAGAGTCAAATTTGCATTTCAAGACAAAGTCAATCAACTATCCACATGTAGTTTAACCAAAGCAAGCATAATGAGATTACTGAATAGATTTTGACTTTAAAAAAATTGTTCCTTAGAGTAATATAAGTTCCCTCCAACAAGGATTGGCATTAAAGCTCACATGGGTACTTACTTCATCTCCACTATGTATGTCAAGCTCTAAAATGTGGATCCAATCAGTAAATTGCCAAAATTAGACATCCAAGGTGCATTATGGTTGAGTTCGAAAGAAAACACATATGTGATACTCAAGCATAGGATAAACTTCTATGGTGTACTCATGTGTTCAAAATTCTAAATGAAGATCAAGCAATCACAAATCCCATAACAATTAGAATAAGAGAATATAGTTCAATATTAGATATTTTCACATTTCCAACTATTCTATAGAAAAAGTGGTG
>CAUOFW020001290.1:0-110731 GCA_963454935.2 Ilex paraguariensis | reverse complement strand
GGTCCTGACTTGTAAATGGACCTTTATGCTAAACTAGTATTTAGTGAGAATCGTGATCAAACCATCTTACCTTGGTTTTGATTAATGATTTAATAAGTATTTAGTCAGAATAATGCTCAAACCATCTTACCTCCTGTTGAAACTCTGATGGACCTTGCTGACTATAGGAGTGCAACATCTTTATCGCCACTTGAGTTTGGCGAAGCAGACCTTTGTAAATACTTCCATAGCCTCCCTCACCAATCTTCAAAGATGGATCAAAATTGCGAGTTGCTTCTTCAATTTCCGAGAAAGAGAAATCTGAAAAGAAATGAGGCATATGTGTACTGGAGGATGCCTCCGCTTGCTTTTTCCTTAGCTCCTCAGCTTCTCTCAGTGCGTCGTCACGCTCCAACTTCAACTCATCTTGTTCATTCTTGTACTTCCGCAACAGTTCGACGGCAGAAAATATTTTCTCTTCCAACTCCTGCACCATCCGATCAGAATTTGCAATTTGGATCTCCAGAGATTCTTTTTGTTCCAAGGCTCCCTGGAGTTCTTCCCTGACTGCATCTAGCTGATGCTTCATCGTTTCATTTTCTTCCTTACCTCTTGCTAGTGCTTCCTCAATTTCTTTCCGGCGTCTCAGTTCCTTAGTATACAGAGTTTCGGACACTTTAGCCTGTAAAATTGATGGCCACGATTTTAATTTTCCAAAAAGACCATTGAAATTTTCGGTTTTCTGACCTAGAGTGTAGATGTCATAGACTTGTTCTAAGGGTAATGTCTACCCACTCGTGTGGTTCAATAGATTACAAAACCAGATGAATTTTTTTGTGGTTGGAAATATCATAGATAAGAAAACATCAAGTTTTCTACATTGTGCACCACATCTGAGAAAACTCACCACCACAAAGAAAAGAAATGAGTGCATAATGACTAGAAGGTTACCCTATGTACGGCCTCAATGGCATCTTTTTCAGATTTCCTGCGCCTGATTGACTCTTCATATGCCTCTCGCTGGGAATTTTCTGCCTCCACCACAAACTTTTCTAGCCGATGGGAGAGTTCGTTGTGCATAGTGCCTTGATGCCAAAGTTCATGAACCATAGGCTAAAGTACCAAACAAATTAAATTTCAAAGGCCTTGAATAACTGACTTAACTCATTTCATTAAATCAAGAAATGGGTATTAGATGACTATTATAAAGCTCAAGGTAAGTTCTAAACAGACTAATTCAGTTAGTGGACTTGCTCTATGCATCTGCATTGGCATAATGACAATGTTGCACTACCTGTACACTGGGAGGAGACAAATGATGATGATCCTCGTCAGGATGTCCATGTAACTCTAACCCAGTTTCACTTCCCTCAGTCCTTGCATATGAGATAGAAGCTGAATCATAAACCACTTCACTAGAAGAACTAGTTGAAAAACGTGAACCCACTGAAGGACTTCTCCTTGATAACCCATCCCATTCTTCGAAGTTCCCTTCTGCAGTTAACCTGCTGCGAGGTCTTAACCCTTCAGTAAAATATGAAGCAGAGAATGCAGGAAGGTTCATTCCGTGATTATCAGACATTACTCTACGATAGTCTGGAGCTGAACCATTGAGCCTTAATTGATCATTCTGCCCTTCTGATACAGAGAATGATCTTAAGGAAATGGATGGAGTTGCTGCAAGTGAAAGACCTGCACCCTCTACATTGACTCCATCTGATTTACCTTCCCTATGTCGACATGGGTAGTCCATTAGAAGTCAAACTAGATAGAATTCAAGAATCATGAAATAATTACCAGAGAGAAATAGTAGCAGTTAGAACACATGAGCATACCATTTCTTTTTATAACTGATTGAGAATGTTGTGACCATAAGAAGGTGCACCATAAATTTGTTAAGGAAGCTAAGATTTTTCCTTCGAATATTTTTCCCATAACAGAAATTTGTTGACGAAGTGACGTCAACACTTAAGAATCAAAGTTTCAAGCATACCTCGTGTAAATGAGGTGGCCTTTGCAGATAAACCAAATGTGACAGAAAACAGGAGCTTGTAGGCGCACGTAGATGGCTTTTTTGGACTTAGGCTCTGTCATTTTTCTGCCATGTTAATGTAGAAGAACAAGCACTCATTAGAAACCGAATATGTTTTATCCCACATTACGTTTAACAATACATTGAGGACTGCCAAAGGTTCAAGGAAACAGAGCCTATGAAGTCATATATTTAGCACATATCATTCAGGGCAGACAATGTAGAAACCATGTTTACAATCTCAATGCTTACAAAGTGCGTGCACAATAGTCATCAGGGGCAAACAATGAATGCACATTATCATACCATTTAATGGAGAAAGAGGAGGAAGAGGAGGAGAAAAAGGGGGTCCTAAATGAAATGGATCAACTTCGTTGATAAAAAGAACGTTAAACACCTACAATTTAGCAAAGCATATCCATGAAGACGGAACAATTTGGCCTAAAAGCTGCCCAAATAAGGGACATAAAACAATTTCTACTCAATTACATTCTATTTTCAGATCAAAAACATGTTGCAATCTATTTAATTTTTTTTGGAAGTTATTATGGTCATATTCCCAGAGGTCCAATCACTGATCTCCTGGATTAAAATTGTAGGAGACGGCTTGTAAGGTGAAAGCGAGGAGTGAGGAGCAGACTCTAGTCTCTCTCAGTTTCAATTTCGATAGATTTAATTCCCATGACTAAAAATTGACACCATACTAGAAGAATCACCCAGAGGACTCTTCAGGTTAACTCATAATTGCTCTGTTGCCCTAGCAAACCTGAAGTAGGTGATGCATGTAAAACTACTGATAATAGAGATGATGACCATCAAAGTCACGAAATATTTATATGGTTCTTACTTTTACCTTGAATAGAGTCTGTCTAATGCTGCTCCCATGACAAGCTTCCTGATACCATGCTGAGATATGAGTCCCACAATGCCTTTCTCAATAGAATCTAGTTCAATGTGCAGTTTCTCTGCACGCACCTATAATAAGAAGTCACGAATGACAGATAAGAATTGAGGTTAGCCAGTATGCTGGTTCTATATGCCAAAAGAAACTCCCAAAAATTAAAGTCATTAACTGAAAAAAACAGCAGTGTGGAGCTACTTGAAAATATAAACTTTAAGCTTCAAAGGGTAAGTTTGACAACCTTTATAAGATGATACTATGTTAAACTTTAGTTTTCTGCTTATCCATGTAATTGGTCTGTTCTATGTTTATCCACAGTGTCCATAATTTCCTAACCTAGTTTTCCGCAAAGTTAAGAACAATTTGTAATGACATACCAAGTTTGCAAGCAATGAGATTCAACAACAATTACACGGAATGGAAGAATATAAGCAAAACCAATACCCCTGCTTGGCCACAAATCAAACTATACTTGTCCAGAAGCTTATGCATATTTTGCCTCTCAAGTTCATGGTAGGCCCTGACTTCCTGTTCTTCCAGCTGAGTTATTGCAAATTTTGTGCCCACTGCAAAACAAGATATATATATTTAGATTTGCATGTAAATAACTATACCAACAGAAGAAATCATCTCTATCTAGTACAGAACAATTAAACAAGTGAAGCTGAAATTTTTTATGTTTACATTTCTTTTGGGGGTTGGAGGATTTGTGTGTGTGTGTGTTTTTTTTTTTGTTGGGGGGGGGGGGGGAAGTGTTGCTGGGATGGGATTGGAGCAGTTGTTTGGGTTCGTGGATGGATTGTCTCTAAAAAGAACAAAAACCACAAAAGGAATACAACTGTCCTAGTCTTGCAACGGAACAATCAGTCAGCGGTTTATACAAAAGGAACAACTATTTTTGAACCTCAAAAACACTAAAAATTGAATCCTGGTAGTCGATAGAATCTCCAAAAGAGAAGAGTTTGGTTTATTTTAAATCTTTTGCAGGTTTTTTCACCTCCACAGCTTTTAAACCACTCCATCAGTCCATCATTTTGTCCAAGGGTTTAAGTTCCTTTTTTTAGTTTCCATAGTGAATCGGTTTATCATTTCCTGTCTAGCAACTAATAAATTGGATGGAAAGTTGTAGGAACAAGAATATGCGATAGCTATACATACATAGATATAGTAATTGGCATGACAACACATGATCCACAGATAGCTATTGTTCTACCAACACATCAAGAGACAAATCACAACAATTAGGAGTGCAAAGCTCAATAAATGGAGTTATCCAATCCAAAACCTTAACATAACCGAGCAATCTGTGTTGAAAAGTGTCAACAAAACAGAAAATAAAGCATATACTGAAGGAAGGGTAGAAAGAGATTACTGATGGGTATCTTCTGAGCTGGTTGGTGAACATGAAGGATGCAGATTTTCTTTCCTCCTGAGTTGTGTAATGCCCATTTAAGAGTCAATTCACTATCTTTCACATCTTTCCCAACCGTAACATACATTTTATCTTCGATCACTCTTGCCGGCAATGGTGATTCCGCCACAATTTCACCCACACTTCCCATTATATCTGTAATTTCAATAGTAGGGTACCTTACACGATTGATTTCTTGTGGACTTGCAGGCATAGGACTCACCACGGCCATCGGTAATTATCAATTTTTCCCACCAATCAATGCCAACCCTCCCTCTCTCTCTCTCCCCCCCTCTTCGTATATATATATATATATATATATATATATTTGCATAATACAAATCAGCAAAATTGCCCAGATATTAAATTCCCAGCTTCTTCAACCTGTATTTTTCTCCGAATAAAACTCTCTCTCTCCCTCATTTTTTCTTCTTCTTTGAGCCCAACGGAAATCGTATCTTTTCTGAAGGATTGAAGACTAAACACTGATAATCATCCAAAATTCGTCATCACTTTCGTACAAAGGACCTCTATGAAACTGAAGCGATCGATTAAACCAAAGAAATGACGAATCTCGAAACCTTTCTGAAGAATTGAAGATTAAACCACTGATAATTACTAAAAAATCGACATCAATTTCATACAAAGGATCTCTCTCTCTCTCTCTCTGTGGACCGGTAAGGGGTAGCTATGATGAGCTTGAAAAGGGGTTACTTGTCTTTGAGCTATATACATTTATATAGACACTATATATATACACATACAATTCATCTATTGGGAGAAGCTACATAAACAAATTCCTGGCGGGCTCCATCTCCTCCGTAGTCCACCCTTCGCCTCGTCAGCTCTCTCTCTCTCTCTCTGGTAGATATAGGTTACTTACAGTGTTGAACTTCCTTAAACACGAAGCTTCTCAGAAGGGTTTGGAGGCCCCACTGAAGTTAATATGATAAGAAGATCGAAAAGTCGTCAAAGGCAGGATTCGAAAGACAACGATGCTGGAAAAATCCGTACCGCCAAATTTTATAATCTTTATGTAACTTTTATAGTTTAAATTTTAATCTTTTTACCTTAAAATTAGAAAATGACCTCCAAAATTTATTATCACAAAATTTATAAATAAGGGTGCGGTATCAAAATTAAATTCTGCAAAGAAAAAATGGTAAAAATCATAAATAGTTCTTGAACTTTGTCTTCAGTTTTAATTTAGTATATGATCTTTCAATTATATTAATTTAGTTCTTTAACTATCAATTTCGTCCCAATTAATTCCTTTAATTAATTTTTGTCGTGAGATCAGCCGTATACTTGTCCAATTTGATCCATTTTAGTATTGATATAACGGTGAAATGAGCTCTTTTCTTCATCACTTGGATACATAATTTTGTATGCTATAAAATTGACATAAATTACTCGGATTCAATTTGGTTGTGATTTTCTTTGAGTAATTACCTATTTAGCCCCTTAATTATACTATGTTTGTTAATCAAGTTCTTAAAGTATATTTTGTGTCAATTAAATTAAACTATGTAATCTGACTCAATATGATATTTTCATTTAAATTCATTGTTAACTTTGACATAAACTCTCACGTGCGCACTGTGTAGTCCTTGAACTATAACTCAATCGCCGACTCACGTGATGTGCTCATGAGGATTTTTGTCAAAGTTAATGGTGAATTTTGATGAAATAATCACATTGAATTAGATTGTATAGTTTAGGAATTAAATTGACTGATTTGTCCCTTGAATTGTACTATTTGTGTTAATTAAGCAGCTGAATTATGTTTTGTGTCAATTAATTTAGTCCTTAAACTATGCAATCTGACTCAATATGACAATTTCGTCAAAATTCATAGCCAATTTTTATGAAAACCCTTACGTACACATCAAGTGGCCCCTAAATTATACTCTAATATCTTAATCACGTGATGTGTACGCGAGAATTCCTGTTCAAAGTTAATAGCTAATTTTGACAAAAGGGTCACATTGAATAAAATTACATAATTTATGGGCTAAATTAACACAAACGATATAATGTAGGGGTCAAATAGATAATTTACTCACTTTGTCATGAAAGATAGATCAATTAAGTTTAGATACAATTTAAAGTTTAGTAATTTTTTATTTCAACTCATTAAAATATTATAAATTCCATAGTAAATCGATAGTAGAATTGGTCAAACAAATTCAACTTAGTAACAAGTTGAATTTTTTTGTTTTTTTTTTTTTAAATAAAGCTTAGATTTTACGTGAAGCTGAAACAATTGTCTATGCAAAGTGGACTTTGCAAAATATACATCCTTCAAACAAATTGCCTATGACTAAAAATATAATAATAAGAAATGAAGTTGTTATTCATTATGTTTGGATTGAATAGATGCCCTAAAATTGTAATAAGATTCAATCCTATGTCAATACTTGAACCAGTCAACTCTTTAGTTTTTTTGGCAAATTCATTTTACATCAAATGATGCTCGACAATTACGAAAAATTTAGATATACCAAACAGAATGGTCACGTTTCAAGACTTAATCGATCTAGGTTAATGATTCAATTAAAATTAAATTAATAATTAAAGAATTAAATTAAGATAATTAAAAATTTATGGGTCAAATTAAAATTAAAAATAAAATTGAAGAATTAATTATGATATTTATCCTACAAATAATATTTTTTGTTAAGATACCAAATTTATTTAGTGTTATTCCATAAAAATACATATCGAAGGAAAACCAAAGTGCTTGATTGTTTGATGATTTTCCCATTATTTTTAAGTTGGTCAAATCGTATGGATGTTAAAAAAAGATTTATGGTTGTTTTGTGGGGCCCAAAGCAGAGGAATATTCGCCCGTCGGCTTTTTATCCCTCACAATGACATTGACATCCCCCGCCGTGGCGTGGTCCACGAGGAGGACACAAACGTTGAGGTTGAATTATTTTTAAAAAAAAGTAAATTACACTTACGCTCCTCAACTATCACCATTTTCCTACTTTATTCCTTAATTATCAAATTTTTCACATTATATTTTACATTGCAGCAATCTCAAATTTCTATTATCTTTTTGAATTGAAATCGCTGATATGTCAAGATAAAATGAAAAATATTACATAATTTATAAAATAAAATAAAATAATTTTTCGTTAAATATATAACATACATTAATAAGTAGAACAATATAAAATTAATGACATAGTTAAGGGTATAATATAATAAATTTGATAGTTAAAGAGGCAAAATAGAAAAAGAATGATAATTTAGGAAGTGTAATTTATCCTTAAAAAAATTCCCCTAATCTTACTTACTTTGTTTCCACGTGGCATCTTATTTAGTTTTTACCGGTAGTTTTCCGAGCCCCGTCATCAGCTGTAATAACTGTCGTTAGTATATAGCGGGTCCAATCGGAAGCTACGCTACAACCCCGTTTTCGTACTGTCGGCAGGTGTTTAGCATGTGGGGCCATGCACATTAAGACACACGGAAAGTTTACCAACCATCGGTGGGGCGGTATCGAAAATTATTATTTTTTAAATAATAAATTATAATTTATAAAAAATATGACTATTTATGAAAATTATAATTTTCAAATTATAATTTTAAAAAGTCAAGTTACAATTACTCAAAAAAAAAAAAATATAACTTCTCATTTTAAAAATGTAAATCTACATACACAATGCATTAATCTATGTCGAGTATAAATTTTGAGAAAATGTTATTTGAATTTAATTTTCACACGTAACTTAGGGATATAATTAATTACAATTGTTTAAATTAAAAGTAAATATATTTTTTTGTATTACGGTCATTAGTATCCGAACCAATTTACAAGCATTTCGACTAATCTCTTTCTTGATCTTGTTAAAGGCATACATTCCACACCGTGACTAGAGAATTTATGAGGAATGATAAATTTTTCGTGATCAGACCCTAAGAAAGTTACTAATTTTTGAATTTAGAATGCCTGAATTTACGGTTCATCTCTATCTCTATTGGACAATTCTTGGGATTTGAAGTTTTATTTAGTCTTGAAACTCATAACTAATCTAATTGTCGTATCGAATTAGATCTCTGATTAAATTCCTAAAATTGATGTTATAGCATTGCTCTAATTTTAACCATTCAAAGTACAGTTGAGAATTTGAAACACTTGAAGGTGCAAATGTTATTTTCCTTGAGAATAATATTAACCATTTGTGTTCTGAATGAGATGATACAATTAATTCATAAACATTGAATATGGTGTTGTGAATTTGTGGTAAATGAGTTTTGATGTTTTTACAAATACAACTATGCCCACAAAATAAATATAATTAGTATCTTATTATCATGTTTTATTATTATGACCCATGATATATATTTTACCATTAATAATTTCGTGCATGAAAATGCATTAGAGTACAAAAAATCGAGTAATAATCATGCAATATTTATAATATTTTTATTTATATATATTTTTTAATTTCTTTGATTACACAATTTAAAATTAAAGTGACAGGTAGAAAATAAGAGAGATGTAGGTGTAGATTATTGGAATTGTTTGACAATAGAGAGTGTGTAATTCCAAGGGATAGCTCAAGTGGTATTAAAGATTAACTGTAAATTCAGACGTCCTGAATTCGAATTTTGACAACTCTTTACGGTCAAGTTATGTGAAATTTATCTCTCATAAATTTCTTAATCTCGGTATAGATGATCTGTCTTTAACAAGACCGAATAAGAGATTAATAGAAGTAAGCTCATAAATTCCTTAGATCTGATGTGAATGGTCTGATTTTGATTGGACTGAGGAAGGGATTAATCGAAGTGAGCTCATAAATTCCTTAGTCCTGATCTGGATGGTCTGTTTTTAACCGGATCGAAGAGGGGATTAATCGAAGTGAGTTGATAAATTTCTTAGTCCCGATATGGATGGTCTATCTTTGACAAGACTGAGTAGAGGATTAATTGAAGTGAATACAAGCTGAAAAAAGAATGTGTTAGTAGAGTAATTTGACATTTAAGAAATCGTGCAAAAATAGATGATATTTTTAAGCGAAAAAATAAATAAATTTTATATTATTTAATCAAAATATGTATATAAAAATTAGATCAAAATATATACTTTTGCACTTTTAACCGTAGTTTTGGATAAATTTTGTAACAGTTAGGCAATAAAAAAACATCAATGTCAGGTCATCTTCTGAGGGGGAGATCACGTGATGAACTTTGACAACAGGGTAGTACGTACCAGATATCTTGTCAAAACCAAATCTTATGGTGGAAAAAAATGACACTTCTGGAAGAAAAAGGAAACCAAAGGTAAAGAAAAAAAACAAACAAATAATTTATTTTTTCTTGAAAAAAAAGTTTGAATGAAAATTAAAACATACTAGACTTATTGATTCGCATACTCGAACTTCTCCAAATTTAACTTATTGAGAAAAATATTCTAATGATTGAATAAATGGAGCCACGTAGCATACCGAATGTTGAATGTTGAATGTTAAAAATTCTACGCAACGTTCATTTTCTAAATAAACAGTTAAATAGAGAAAATTCATTCTCTTTCTATAGAGAATAGTAGCTGTACAACGATGTGATAGATAGCGTATACATGCTTGTTTGACTTTTTTTTTCCTTTCTATTCACTTGTTTTATTTGTACAGAATAGAGTTTTGCTTGCTTTGTGTAGAGACGGAGGCAGAATTTTCTCTTCAAAGGAGCTAAATAGAGGGATAATAATGAAATTTTATTCAATATGAATCATTCAATTATACCGTGAAAGTATCCAACAATCAACGCGTAATTGGATTGTTGTGATACCTAATTGGATTGGTATCTTGTACATATTTGTCCATATGCCAATCAAGTCAAACTTGGCGAGAGAAGAATTACATTGACCGTGGCCAAGTACTAAGCAAGTCCAACGAGCATCTCGATGCATTGAATGTCAATTACTCTTAGTTATGATAAAATAAAATAAAATAAAAATTTAATCTTACTTGGTTTAAACCATACACGGGTTTATTTGACAATGTGTGATATTATTAAGGATTTACATCTCGTCTAATATTGAACCCGTTTGGAATTAGTTTTTGTGGGTGCAAATCAAAAGTTTAAAAAAATATTATGAAAGAGATTTCATAGATTTTCTTTTTTGAAAGAGATTCCATAGATTATCCACTATAAATTTGAGGAAAACTCATTATATACGAGCCTTCAAAATATATTTACTTTGATTTCGATACGAGTGTTGAACTTGCATTATAAATTATTGGATACCTACTAAGGTTGAACAAGTAACCTTGTATATATAAAATAAAAAAAATAAAAAAAATAGAAGGTATGGGGGATTTAAGGAGAATGTTCCCTTCTTGATTTTGGACCAATTCCAAGATTCTTTTCAAGGGCTTATCTAAGGCAATTGTTTAATTAAAATCCTAAGTATGCCACCTATATGATGGTCAAACAATAGTTCTAAATATCAAGAATAACAATGCATACTAAGTCAGCAAACTTAAAAAACTAAGTTAGGTGTTTAAAAGAGTACATTTTTTTCTTGTATAAGCAAGAAAAAAAAAAAGAGGCACTTGAAAGATTGACAACTTCATAAAACCCTAACAAAAATGCATCAAAAGCATGTCATAGAGAACTCAAGATCTTGCGAATCTAATCTAGAGATCATTATTAAGAATTTATCCTGTACTTACTCGCTATATATAAGACGAGAGATTAAATGTGTTTAGAAAGATTAATTATATATCTTAAAAATGCAAATATTTTGTACTTAGGCCAAAAAAAATAATAAAATTGGCCTCTTTATAAGGTTGCCAACCCAACTCTGTGGATAATAATAAGAGAGAAGAACGAATAATCCTCCAAACAAAAATATTGATGAAATTTGACTCAAACGATTGAGTGAAAGGCGTGTCAAAAAAGCGAATTCGACTCGCGAACAACAAGTGAAGGACAATCTTTATGGCGCCAATACTATTGCGAGACTAGTACTTGACGGTTCACAAGCAACATATAAACCAAGGTTGCTCATTAGTCCCCCGCATCCCATTCTTAGAGTACAAAGCTAAAATATTGAATTTTTGTGTATATTTTTTGTAGTTATCACATAATAGAATGAGTTTGTGAGTCCATCTAATCACTAATCATTTAATGGAGTAAATATTGCATGTAAGAGTGACACTACGTTGTCATTTAATAGTAAATCTATAAGTAAGTAAGTTGAGTCCCACTTTTTTATACAAGTTGGTTATTTTTTTATACGCATAGAGTCGTTAATAAATTAAGTGGGATTCACTTACTTGCATGTTCGATTATTATTGAATTGTAATACTACGTGACAACGATGATATGATATCATCGTTATAACTTATATATATAACAAACAATTTCTTATTGAGATATTTTGAGAAGTTTTCATCCCTTAGTTTCCAATTTTATAAAATTTTGAATTATTTACTTAGATTTCAAAAGTTTCTTCAAAATATATTTTGACATGTGTTAGTTATAACCATTCATTCTTTTCCTACTAATTACTCACTATCTATTTAAACATATTTAAAAAATTATTTTTACTATTTAATAATTTTTTATCTAACTTTTCAAATATAAGAATGAGAAATAAAAAATAATTAAGAAAAAAATAATAGCTCATAAGTCATGTGCATTGCGCGGGTGGGACCACTAGTAAATTAACTAATAACATAAATGAATTATAAATTAACATGTTTTGAGTTCGAATTTTGACAATTTTTTAGAACTAGGCCATGACAGATTTAATCGTGGCCCCTTAATATTGGTCCCTAATTAATTATTTGAACTGCCAAAGAAATAAGAGCAATGTTATAGGAACCTGATAATGTGGCTTCACTGTAATTATTGAATTATTTGTGAGTTCTAATGTTAGATGAAATTTATAATCAATCAAATAATTGTACATCATTAAATCCCTAAATTAGATGATGTTCAAACAGTATTATCCATGAATTAATACATCAATAATCGACTGTCATTGTTGCCTATGCGAGACAGCTCATTGCTTGTGAAATCAATCAGAGTAGGTGTTTTCTTAATAAAATATTTATTTTTTTAATAAGTTATTATCAAACTAAATCTGATAATCTATATAATAAATCAACTATAAAAGTTTGTTTTGAACTTTTTGCGGCTCAGATCGCTTGACTATTATTAATCCGACCGTCCTCATGCAAAAAAAATTCAAGACTCTTATCTCTCATTTAACTCTCTGTCTTCCTATCTCATACTAACTGATACAATTCTTTCTTCCTCTATTTCATACTCTCATATCTCTCACATAATAAATACTATAATTAATACTCGAATAAAAATAAAAGACAATTTTTCGTAGAAAAAATAAAATCAAATGAAGATCAATTGAAAAAACTTTCATTTACAAAAATTCATAATAAAATAAAGGTAATCTGAAGAAAGTCATAATATAATAAAAAAAAAGACTAAATAATTGAAATAAAAAAATTCCAGGATGAATACAAGTAAAAAATATGTATATAATTTTTAGAATACATAAACATAAATATACATATCATATTAAAAAATTTGATCGACCTTGTGTAGCTTTGCCCATGTATGTCATCTTATATATATTTATCTATATAATAAAGTAGTTAAAATTTTTTATCTTTAACTTTTCGCGGTTCAGATTACTTAACGATCATTGATCCAACGTTCCTCATGTCAAATCTTTCTAAGACTCCTATCTCTTATCTAACTCCCTCTCTATCTCATACTAACTGATACAACTTTCTCTCTAATTAGACTTTCATTTCTTTTACAACTCTTAAACCCTCATATAACTCTCTCTCTCCCTATCTCATACTCATCTCTTATATCTCTCGCACGTTTTAAACACACACTCTCTCTCCTCTCATGTAACTCTCTCTGGACTTTGATACATGAAGTTTATTTAACATAAAAAGGCCAAAAAATAATGTATATTGTACAGTATAAAAAAATTAATTAATTATCACAATTGTAAAAAAATCAGTTATTCACTAATAATCTATTAAATTTATTCAATAAACGATGTGTTAAGCATTATCACTAAAATATTAGCATAGTAAAAATATTAAACTAAAATTTAAGAGATAAACATACTAAAAAAATAAAAAGACCATTTTTTTGTAAAAAAAAAAGTTAAATAAAAATCAATGAAAAGAACTTTCACTAACAAACATTCTTAATAAAATAACGATCATTTAAAGAAAGTCTTATTATAATAAAAAAATTAAATAATTAAAATAAGAAAATTATAGGGTGAGCACAGGTAAAAAATGTATATAATTTTTAGAATATATAAATATAAATATACATATCAAAAATTTTTTTGAAAATTATGGGACCACCCTCACTTCTATGTAGCTCTACACATGTATGTCACCCTATATATATATCTATCAATCTATATCTATATCTATGTGATCATAATTGAATTTTTATTCCTTTTACATCTCTCCTTCTCTCTCATGTCTCTCACATATTTTAAACACACACTCTCATCTCTCAAATAACTCGATCTTTCTATCTACCTCATATTCACACACACACACACACACACTATCCTAAATGCATATAATAATAAAGTAATAAGAGTTAGAGAGTTTGATTTGGATGGTTATATATATCTAATAATAACAAAAAATATCTAACACCCTTTAAACTTTAATAACAAGGATTTTCTAACAAATAATTTAAACACACACTCTCTCATCTTTTATATAACTCTCTCTCTATCTCATATTCACTCTATATATCTGCCAACACACACGCCAACGTTGACTCCAACTCAAAAAAAATAAATATATATATATATATTTTAATATATAATGATTAAATATATAAATTGTGTACATGTTGATATTTTTTAAAAGTTGTGTTTTTAGAGAAGTTTTGTCAAATTTTTTTAGAAAATAGTTTTTACAAATTGATTTTAAATTGTGTAACTAAAAAAAATAATAAAAAAAATAAAACATTGATTGAAAATATTTATATTGCATGACCAGTGCTAATGTTTTTTTTAGTTATTAGTGTCTTTCAGGCACGAATTATTACTAATTGATTAATAAATTTTCTCTTATAGTTTTGTAAAACCATTGATGTATTAGAATTTAGGGATTGTCATTTTCAGTTCTCCATATTAGATACATAAGGACATGATATAGACAAGGCAGAAAAAGATTATAATTCATACCTTTCTCTTCATTATCTCTTTCTTAGCTCTCTTATTTTTTCTCTATTTATTTTAATTTAAAATTTCACAATTAAAAATAAATAAATTTATATTTAAAATATAAATATTACACGTTCAATATTTTGTTATTGTGGTTAAATTGAGTCAATAAAAACAATGTTTAAGAGCAAATAAGCGTGTCAATCAGGAAAGGAGCAAGTTGAATAACGAGGTTTTCAAAAATCCAAGGACCCAACGATATTTTATCTGGGCTGTCCCACATAGGATAACCTTTGGGTGTGTGTGTGGGGGTTATATGCCGACTATGACATTTTTACTTAATGTTGTAGTTTGTCTCTGATCAAAAAAATGACATTTTATCATTTTTTTATAAATGTTACAAAATTTTAATAAAATTTAAATGCGTATCATTCCTTAAATGAATGAGTTCCATCAATTTTTTCAGTAGAGTTCACACTAATTCAAGAGATAAAATGCATTTGAATTTGAATTTTTGAGTTTTATTTGAGTTATGTTTTTTTTTATTTTTTTTTGCTACAGGGTATTCAGACTTACGCCGACTAATTTCTTGAACTCAGATACTGACCATCGTAATTCGAGCAGATTTAAAACACGTCCTCTAAAGAATAAGAGTGATTAACTTTTAGAAAATATAAGACGTGTTGAATTCGAGACCTTTAAATTATCATAAACCCGACTCAACCACTTAAACATTTCAAAGGGTTAACATTTCATTATTGATGATTTCAACATTGTATCATTATTTCTAAATGGCGACGTATTTGTGTAATATAGAATATGCTTAACTTTCAAGCAAGCTATTTAAATTTTAATAGTCAATTTCCTTGCTACGCAAGCATTTTGTTGTTTTATAAACAAACAAAAATGTATGCAATCGCCAATTAATTAACAAGAAAATGACATCCAAAACCATTCTTCTATACGCATGGACCATGTCTCACACCTTGGGGAGCATCTTGGAATTCAAAATTTCAATGGCAATCCTCATTGGTTCCACAATCAAAAAACACATGTTACATCAAAGTACTATTGACAACATCCTAATTAATATGGTTCTTGACTTTTTGTTCTATAAAATCTTAGCGTATTTGCTTATTTTCTCTCTCTCTCTCTCTCCCCATTTTTCTTCCTCACGTGTCAACAACCAACATGGCTGTAATTGTCCCGATCTTTCTGTAACGATCCCACACGCAAACCGTTGAAGTTAATGCACTTGATGTGATGCATGCAATTAATATAGAATGTTCATGTAATCTATTCGCACACCAGAGTCATGTGAAAAGGCTATACTACCCCGTTAGCCGTGCTGTATAAAAATTATAATTTTTTAGAGTTATAAATTATAATTCCTAAAAAATCGTGATGGATCATAAAAAGTTACAATCAATACCAAAAATTACGATTTTTAAGATTAAGTTATAATTTATGAAAAAAAAATTACAAGAAGTTCATGATTAATAATGAATATCTATGATTGATCATCGAATTCCTTCAAGAGATTATAATTTTTTTTTTTAAATGTATAATTTTTAATACGATATCAAAATTCTTAGACTTTCCCAATAGTCGTGATATAAAAAGTCACATAGATGCATTTGTAAATCATGAAATGAACAGAAGTACATACATAAAAATTCAATGGATTTCTTTTTTCCAATTCTTCTTCTTCTTCATCTGCTTCTTCCTCTTCTTCTCCTCCTTAGACCTCTCAACACGGATCATTTTTGTAACTTTCTTTTGAATTCCTCTCAATGCGGACAATTACTAGTTTTTACGATGGCGACACAATAATTTTAGCGGTGTCTTATGTACAAGGTTTATCCATGACCCTCTTCTTCACATCTTTTCATATCTATTATTCAGGACACCTATAATAGTTTTAAAAAAAAAATTCGTCTCTCATTCTCACCTCCACCACTTTGGGGGAGAGAGAATTGAGAATTACCAAAAATTAAGGAGATTAAACTATTCTAAAAAATTAAACAAATAGTGGTAACGAGAGAATTTAATTTTTATTCAAATAATGTAAAATATTGATTGGATAGAACTAAACATTTTTATTTAGTAAAACAGAAATCTAAAAACTTGGTATTTGTTGACGAAATATTTCTTCTTCTTATTCGTCTACTCTTCCTCCTCCTCCTATTTAGACCTTTTAACGTGGACCATTTTGTAACTTTCTTTTGAATTCCTCTCAATGTGGACAATTACTAGTTCTCACGATGGCGACACAATAATATTAGCGGTGTTCGATGTACAAGGTTTATCCACGACCCTTTGAGAATTACCACAAATTAAGGAGATTAAACATTTCTAAAAAATTAAACAAATGATGGTAACAAGAGAATTTAATTTTTATTCAAATAATGTAAAATATTGATTGGATGGAACTAAACATTTTTATTTAATAAAATAGAAATCTAAAAACTTGGTATTTGTTGACGAAATACTTATTCTTCTTCTCCTCCTCCTCTACCTCCTATTTAGACCTCTCAACGCGGATCATTTTGTAACTTTCTTTTGAATTCCACTCAATGCAGACAATTACTAGTTCTCACGATGGCGACACAATAATATTAGCGGTGTCCTATGTACAAGGTTTATTCATGACCCTCTTCTTCAAATCTTTTCCTTTCTATTAGTCCGAACACTTATAACTGTTTAAAAAAAAAATTCCTCTCTCATTCTCACCTCCACCACTTTGGGAGAGAGAGAATTGAGAATTACCACAAATTAAAGAGATTAAACTATTTTAAAAAATTAAACAAATGGTGGTAACAAGAGAATTTAACTTTTATTCAAATAATGTAAACTATTGATTGGATGGAACTAAACATTTTTAGATTCAACGATCAAGTTGGTATTCATGTTGAAGAATACACTCTTGCTATGTATATACAATTCATATTTAGATTCACAAAAAAAAATAAAATATTAAGTTTGTATGAAATCAAACGGAAAACTAAGTTGCTTCCTGATTGTTTGGATTTCAAGAATTACCACACGTGCTTTGTTAAAGATGTTTCTTTAGGTTTTTTTGGCTCTTAGAATTGAAGTTGTGGTATTCCAATAGTTTTGAAACTATTGGGCTGATATAAACTCAATAGTGATGATTTGGTATCTCATGGATTACGAGTCACTATGCTTTTACTTTTAAATGGTGAAATATTGATCATTGAGACCTCCTCGCAGGTAAGACGCGGGCAGAAATGCACAGAAGACGCAGGCTCTTGAAAGACAGATAAGATTGTGGCGACTTTGAATAACAGGTTTGCACGTAGTGCTTGAAAAAATTGGTGAATCAGAATTAATGGTGATAAACTCGATATTGTGCATGACCAAAATTAAAGAGTTTGGTTCAAGGGAGGCTGTTGAAATTTGACCCAAATTTTCTAGTTATCATGAATGAGAGTTTATTGAATAATCAATGTGAGAATCCTATATAGAATAGGATTATATTGAAAAAAAATTAATATACCATAAATAGGTATGTTAGATATGTGATAAGAAAAACAAATATCAAGTTATATCTAAATAGGTTTGAGTTACAGTATTTTATTCCTTTAAATAGGGTTGAGTATTATGTAATCAGTTATCAGATGACCAATTTTTCAATAAATAATACATCGATGTAGATTTTTGATATGTAAATGTAGGTACAGTGTACCAAGATGGTATGCTGTAGCGAAACATGTTATATTTTTGTGTCATATCTTTATTGTTTTCTTATATTTGAATTTCTATCTTCCAACAAATGTTATTTGTGTTAATTTTCTGCTGTGCAAAACCAACAAATAGTATCAGAGGTATGTTTCAACAAGTGGTATCAGAACTATGTTTCAACAATTTTCGTTAAAAATCTTGAACACAAAACTACTTGATTGAAGAATATGAAATTCATATAAAACCAAACAGAAAGCTAAGATAACAACATAATAAATTGAATCTATACAAAACCAAATGAACAAATCGACAATTGGGTACTTGTTGTACGATGAAATTAACCCAAATGTCTATCTTTAAATCATGGTTGCCGACTATGAGTTTAATAATACTAATTAAGGTTAACATCATTTTTGCATTTGATAATATGCCAATTAGCCTCTAGAATATAAGAATATGAAACACTTATTGTACCAAACAAAAAAGAGAAGAACATAAACAAATGGGTAATTTCAAATTGATCGACAAAATAGGGATTAAAAAATGTGGTGTTGACATGTTGGTGCTTTTGGTGCCTTTTTACTTGATTAAAATTTAAAGGGTTAATTACAAAATGTCTCATTAAACTATGGTCTATGGGTCATGTTTCAATCAACTCTCTCATGTTTGAATTTCAATGATTTATCCCCTTCAAGTTCTCCATGGACTAAATTAACTGAGAAATTGTGAAATTACTATTGTACCTTGAATTGTGAAATTAATTAATTGTATTTTTGCTTAAATTTCAGATCATTTGAAATTATTGTTACTAATTTCTATTACATTTGACAGTGGGTAACTAACCGTAAAAGTCAATTTGAATTTTTTTTTTAATTTGATTGGGAAAAATTGTTGAAATTCAAACCTGATGGAGTTGATTGAAACAAATAATCCATAGTTCAAGGGGGTATTTTATAATTAACTCAAATTTAAATTATGCTGACGGACTTAGTATCACATAATGATATTTATTTTTGGCAATATACGAGATTTAGATCCCCTCTAATATAATTTTTACTCATCAAAATTGTATGTGTGCTAGGGAGGTTTTATTTATAAATTGGTTAGAATAATTGCAAGGAAGGCCAAATCGGTCTTTGTATATTATAAGAAGGATTTATCTAGTGATACATATATCTAAGTTAGTGATAGATTTAATGTCTTCAATGGCTCTCTCAACCCATTACTCATACCATTTTCCAAAATTCACGTAGCCTTCTTTTCCTCCGAGTAGATATTAATAATATATTTTTCAAATGTTATTATTTCATTTATTTTCTTGAAATGTTTTTAATCTGTTAACAGTTTAATTACCCATCAATGACTTTGAAATTTGCGGAATATGTGAAGGGAATTCCCCTTGCAAGGACAGCATGAGCATGTATAGAGAACCATGACAACTATGCGCGTCATTTAACTCGTGGTTGTACCATAAACTCCAAACAAACGTAGCAACTCTTGAGCCACGAGAAAATATTCGGTACTTATCAAATATCAAGTTGTTATTGGCATCTGGTACTCATCAATAATCAACAGATGTCATCTCATATTCTGTCATTGGCAGGTATCATCTCATATTCTGTCATTGGCAGGTATTATGCTGTCATTGACAGCTGATACCCATCACCAATCAAAAAATTTCACCCCATTGGCAGTTGGTACTCATTTTTTTTCTCTCCACTGCCTATCTTAAAGTGACATCCGTTGATTAGTGATGAGTACTAGTTGTCAATGACAGTCTGATACTTAATAAGTACTGAATATTTTCTCCCAAGTCACACATTCACACGAAAATCGACAGATGCAAATACTCTCAAATGCATTTTCTCTAAATTATCCTTAATTGTAAATCATGAATTTATGTGGATCCACTTTACATAAGGGTGTTCATGGATTGAGTTAGACCACGAGGCTCATTATTCTCCATAAAAAATAGGTTTGAAATTTGATAGATTTAATGGGTGGGTTGCTCTAACCCGAGTTTAATATTTTTCAAGGGAGGGTTTGAGTTTATATCCAAGCCATTACCTGACCCATTAGCCCACTTGTAAAAACCCATTAAAATTCGGGTCAAGAACCCGCCCCGTCCATTCACTTTAGATACTATAAATAATGTATTCTTTTTTTTGTCATGTATTAAGCATATACGATTTAAAAGATAGAATTATATAAATGATAGATAAGTGAGTAGGTCTCATCCTAGTTGAAATGTGCTGATTCTATTGTGACACAGTTCTTTCATAATTTATAAATAAAATTATTTATTATTTATTTATTTTGTTTATTTTAACTCTACTTTTAATTTAAAAATATAATTTATAAAAATAATAAATTGAATTTTTTTTAACACTCGCCCAATGAGTGACGGGATGTGTTAGCGGATAGTCGACTCTTACCCAAAGATTGTCTTGGTCCGTTTGATAACTCACATAAATAAGAATTTAAGTCTACTCTACCCAGATCTTATCCGAAAAAAATTTCATGACGCTAGTCTAACCCAACTCATGGACACACCTAAAGTTGGCGCCGGCGATACCTAATATATTTTTTATTATTTGAAAAAAAATAAAAAAATATATACCGAAAAAAACTCTAGATCCGTGAATTTGAGAATTCGGATTCCTTTCCCAAGTGAAATTTTTTAAATAATAAACGAAGGTCGAAAATATTTTGAAGAGCCCACATCATATAAAAGCCCATTCCCGCCACATTCTACATACAAACTTCGTTTTGGAAGCTCACGCCACACACGGTCTCCCTCTCTCTTCTTCTTCCTATCCCTCTCTCTCTGTGAATCTGCGCACACTGTCGAGCACTTGAAACTCAAAAGATTTTCAAAAAATTCGAAGTCACAAAAGTGATTCGATCGATCAATTCAGTTCATTTGAATCCACGTTTTGTGCACTTCGTTGATCTCGTTGGTTCTGAATAAGTCAAATTCACTTCAAATCTCCAAAACCTCAACGGTTGATTTGAGAAAATGAAGCTGAAGATCAACAAAGCCTGCGATCTGAGCTCCATTTCAGTTCTTCCTCCTCAAGCTAGGTTCAATTTGACTAAAATTCTTTCAAATTTTCGCATACAAGAACAATTAAATGCTTATAGTATATAAAAATGTCTACGTTGATGCTTACTTTTACGGTGAATTTGCGTTATTTGTTTGTGGTCTCAAAGGAGATCAAACGCAGCGCCCACTGGAACGGAGTCTTCGGTTTTTGGCAAAAGCCAAGCGTCCCAGCTTCGATCGCAGCAGTCCTTTTCGCAGGGACTATCGTCTCAGCATGGAATGTTCTCTCAGCTCTCACAAAACTCTCTCGACGAAATAGTGACGAACGATCAGGTTAACTAACTCTCTCTCTATATGTGTGTGTTCTTGTTTAAGATATTAACGAAGAATTTTAGATATTAGTAGCACATTTTGGTACATTTGTCCAATATTGATAATGATAAGATGTAGAGATCCGTTTTTGATATTTTTTCTCTGTTCGTTGCTTTATTCATTATCAATTGTAGAGTAATTTGAAAATGTTGATATTCTAGCTGTTTTTGTTTGAAATGGTTATGTTTTAATTTGTTCTACTTAATGCTTAAAAAACCAAAAAAGTAAAGTAAAACTGGTTCTGGTTCACTAATATCTGGTTTGTATTGTGCATCTACTTTCTGTTCCACGATAGACATTAAAACTCGATTTCTAGTTCTGGTATGCATATTAGGGTTAACTTGAATGATCAAGAAATAGTTTCTTAGCAACCACCGATGTGACTTACTTATTGGATTAAAGTACCATAAGCTTTCTCACTTAACATGATTGCAATAAGAAATGAGGGAGGATTGCAATTATGTCGGCTATCCTAAAGTGGGAAGGCTGTCCATTTCCTTCCTTTTTCTTTCATTCATGCTCTGTGTGCTCTAAGTAGTAATTTGATGCAAAAGTGAATATTGTCACTGAAAGGACAATACCTGCATAATCATAAGAAAATTTGCATCAGGAGTCGTGGGAAGAGTGGCACCAATAATCTTCCACTTCCACTGGAAACACAACTTTCTTGCTATCCATATGACATGCTTTTCAACCTCTACTGTACTTCAGTTGCCAGTATTTCAGCCTGACCAAATACAATTCTACTTTCCTCTGCATCATTTGTAATTACCCTTGGAGTACGCTTGTCAATGGGAGTATTCCATTGGCTTTGGCTCGCTGTATGAACAGCTCTAATTATCAAAGTTTTAGACTGAATAAGCGAATGGAATTACTTCTGTAATAATGGGATGGTGGAAGCACTTCAACAATTTTATGCCCATAGTGTAGCTCTCACTAACTTGATCAGTTATGTAAAGTTGTAAACCTTGATTTCGGATTCAGGGCTTAACAAAATGTCGTTACTTCTCAATTCTTTTTTATTTAAATCTCATTTCCGTGTATCCATTTTTCATTTTATGCAGGTACATAGGTTCACAGGCTTGCGAATGTTCTAGAGACACAAAATAATTTGCTTTCAATTCTTGGAGTTTTAAAGAAGAATGTGCTCATGCGGTGATTTTTACCTTATTTCCTTTGATAAGGATAAGTAAGAAAGTGCTTTAAATTCTATTCTAAACGCTTAGTGAGAGATCCCTTTCATCAGAAAGTCACCCCGCGCCGGGGGTGGGGGGGAGGTTTGGATTTTATTTGCCAACTCTTGACAAATACAAGTAAAGAAAAGGACACAAAATATAATTTTTTACCTTATTTAGCAATTATGCTCTTTTTCTTCTTCCACCTTAGTAGGAATGAACATGGATATTTGTCTTTGCTACTAACGTTGCAGAGATTTGGTTCTCAAGAAAAGGAGAGTTCAGTGAAGAAGATAACTTGCTTGCCCCCTATCAATCATTCACGAGAAGAAAGTCAAATGTTGATACCAAGATCTTCCACTAATCCAATGCGCAAATGGAATTCAGCTTCCCTTCCAGACCATGCATGTGGGTTTACAGATTAGACATAAATGGATATCTTCAGCTTATTTGTGATTTTGAGTTAATTCATAACATTAATCCTCAAACACTAGATTCAAAACAAAAGCTCAGGTGCTTTTTGTTTAGACTTTGAATTAAAAAGATGATTATAACGTGTCCTGACTCAAACGGATATGCCTTTGCATGGAATTCCAAATTTTTTGATTTGCATGAGCAGGTCAGATAAGTGGAGAACTCGATCACAGGATTGGAATGATGGAAACTTCATTAAGCAGGTTTGGAATGATCTTGGACTCCGTTCAGAGTGACATCATGCAAGTTAACAAAGGAACAAAGGAAGTAGCACTAGACAGTAAGTATTGCAAATTGTCAATAATAATCCGCAGGGATTACTGAGAGATGTATTCTATGAAATACTGGTAGATTCTACGTAAGAATTCGTGGGCTTTGACTGTGGAAGAATGAAGAAGAAAGAGTAGATTTTGGATTTTCCATGCATGCAGTTGAGAAGTTTTTGATATAGTTTAGCTCATTTCTTTTCCTTTCTGCAATTAATCCAGTGGAAAGCATACGGCAAAAGTTGATCATTCATGAAAACGTGCTGCAGCAAATGGTAATAACGCCATAGTCAGTCTTCATACTTCGTGCCTCTTGTTTCAGAAGTTTATGAATGTTGTCGCTAACCCAGAAATATGATGAGCAGAATAAGGGACGAGAAGTTATTCAAACCAGCCTTGATGGGGGCTTGAAATGTATTTTGGATCAACTCAACCAGGATAAACATCGAGAGAGTTTATTGGAGATTTTGTCAATGCTGTCAGCTTTACCAGAGAAGATTGAAGACTGTGTAGCAAAATTACAGAACAATCTACGCGAGAATTTCACCAAAGAATTGCAGGCATGTATAATTTTGAATTTGATAATGCTCTGGAACACTTGCAGAAATTCCAAATATTTCCTTGAGATGAGGTTGAGAAGTGTTTAGTTATATTTTCGTACCACTATTAGTAGCTTACGAAATGGTTAACATATTATAAGTTTAATTAGCAGGCAATGGCTTGCAGCATGAAGATTACCAATCAAAAAAGTTCAACTTCCACCATCCTTCCTTCAAAGGTACTTATTTTCTTTGGACATACTTATTAGATTTTTCAGGAACCCAATTTACTACAAGATGCTTGCTACAAACTTTTTGCATGTGCATCTTTGTAGGGTATTAGTTATCGAGCCAGTCCACAGGAAATGCCATCTCTCAAGAAGTATGTTGTAAGAGTCCTTTATCTTTTAAATCAGCTTCTTGGATGTTGTTAACTGCTGTCAACACCCATAACCTTGTAAATGTGGTGATCTCCCCTATGATATTTGGAATGAAGCAGTTTGCAGCTTAGTAGACTGGATTTTTCTTCTCTGTTGGGTTGTGCAGTGTAGTCTTAAGCTTGAACTGCATTTGATTTGAAAGCATTTGGCATTACTATCTACGTCACAGATTCCCAAAAGTCTATTATATAGCTAGTCCAATCACTATCATAATTCTTACAATGATTATGGACATCGCGTTATAACAATTTTTCCTGTACTGAACAATTAGCTGGACATCAGTATATTATGTATGTCTAATTGTTGTGCATTTTATCTCTATAATATTTCTCAAATGTCTTAGAAAAATCATAAACCACAGGTTGGATTTTTTGTGCCCACAGACTTATGCTGACTTCCTATTTGAGCTGATTATGATATCATGAGATACTATTAGAGAACATATTCACAAGTAGCGGAGCTATGTTGATGTGTTTTGTGTCTGTGTTTCTTAGATAGCATAAAAATACATAAGAGGGCTACTGTGTTGTATCTGGTTGCCAATGTTAGACGTTCATTAACTTTTTCCACTTGGTAATGTTAGAATCAAATCTTAAGGTTTTGTTTGTGTATTGATTCTCAGCCTTTAACTTCTCCTATTCTTCACCTTCTGATTTTCAAAGTACACAGGGTTATCTTGTCATCGCATTTTCAGTTTGATTTTAGTGTCATATCTGCCTCTAGTCTTGCAAGAGACTAAAAGAGCCTTGATTGATTTTAGTAAGACAGTGCATCCCAAAATACAAGCAGCTAGTTTGGTTCCAAAGATAGAAATGGGGAGCTGGAACTCCGTAAAACATAAGCAAGCTACCTCCACAAATAGAGATTCCAATAACGGACACAAACAGAAAAGGGCCTCTCCCATTGGTCTGGTAACTCTCAGTTGCTATTTCTGCATGTCCTTTCTTTTTGTATTTTGGTACTGTTTTTCCTTTTTGGGTTTGGGGAGTACTGTTCAGGAGCCTATGACTTACCCGGATTGTCAAATTTTTCTTTCATTCTACTGCGATATTGGCAGTTGAAGCTGAGGGGTACAACATGCTAAGGTCCCCTTATCTGGAAATAATTATGCTTGCATTTTAGAAAACCGTCTTATATTGTCTTATATCTTGCTTTTATGGCTGAAGTTAGACTTCATTGATGCAGGATAGAGAATGGAGAGCAATCGTTGAATCAGATGAGGAGATTGAAGGAGGTTTTTCCTGTTTGCTAGAAGAAAAGGAAATAGGTGAGTATTTTGAAAGCTATAATGCAGGCTTTCATTCTTTTCCTTGTACTAATTCAAGCATCTAAAGGAAAAGCAACATGTCCGAAGGTATCAGTCACTATGTTTTATATATGTAAAACATAATAAGTACGGGAAAGCAAAATGTGTGGAAAGTCAAAAACTTCTATTACACAAGAAACTGCTACAAGGAAAAGAAACTTACCATTCTACAGGTTGTTTCATTCCATTACTGAGACACATGAAAAGTGGAATGGTTGTCTCGAAACATGATAAAATAAAACATTCCATTTTAAACCATTATGATTTAAGATTATTGAAAATTGTCTGATTTTGACAAGTTATAGGAAGCTATTCAATAGAAGCTGCTAAGGAAGCAAGTGAGCGAATTCTGAGAAAAGCAAGGAGGAGAAAGAGAAAACACAGTAACCTTATAATTTTAAATTGAAGGTATGATCACCCTTTATATTTCTGCTACTTCCATGTTCTATGCATATTAATGGTACAGTTGGACATCCCGTTTAAACGAAATCTTTTTACTGATTATTCATCAGTTTCTATAGGAGCTTAATGGAAGTAGTCCAGTTATATAGACAGTAGTTCCCCCGAGTATATATTGTAAGTACTGGGGTGGCCCCACAATACCAGCTTATATATTCATTTTCGTTTATCTTTAGTTGCACTCTACCATGGCTGGGGGAACATGATGGTCTATTGCAAACATCAATGTGGTTGTCCCAAGGTGATGAAATGTTTAGGGGCATAAATCCTACAACATATCTACAAAAAACAGGACTTCCTATGGAAACACCGACTCGTTTGGTCTGTATTATGGGGATAAATCATTGTATTAGATTAAAATTTGTCTAATCATGTCTTATTCTACGTTTGTTAGTTAAATTTGACTACGTATTATGTATAGTATTATTTTAAATACGTACTAGTAGGCCTTATATAGTAACATTGCAAATAATTTTTTTATAGTTTTTTGTCCTTATGATTTAGACTTGATCAAAAATAATGCACCAAACTAGGTATTGAATTAGAGTGGATACAGGGCATTTATGTCATTACAACATTAATAACTTAGAATAAATGACCTATCTAAACACTAGATAGGATTGATAACTATTATCCAGTGTTTAGTCCTTACATTGTTGAACATATGATTGAAATGTGTAATATTTCAATATTTTATTTAGTTATATATTTTGTTCATTTATACAATATTAGATTGTATTATGTAATACAATCTCTTTTTTCTTAATATGAAAACCAAACAAATTCTAAATATATCATTTTTTTTCATGGGAGAAAGTATCCTAGAAACAATAAAAAATTTGGGTCTTCTTCGCACTAGAGTTTTGATGAACATCTCTCATTGTCTTTATTCGTCGGCAAAGGCGACACATAATTTTTAACATTTTAATATGCTTTTTTAAAAGGGCACTAAATGTCTTTATTCGCGCTAAATGGCTTTTACAAGGACAAAGCCATTTAGATAATGTAATCATGATTCATCATAATGTACATCTTGAACCAGTGAAAGTCGTAGTTTAATTTTGCTCATTGTAAACTGCTTTTCTATTTTATTTCTTTGAAATCACCTATCTTGTCTTACCCGGGAGATCCAGAAAGTCTAAGTCTATCTATTCAATTCCATTATTGACACACTTATTATTCAATAATATAAGGTCATAGATAAGCATCCAGCAAAACCCTATATAAATATATTAATAATAACTCCTATTTTATGAATCTAAAGATACTCTGTAATTTCCAAAATTGAACATTAAATAATAATTTCTTTTTTCCTTTTTTTTTTAATTGTGTAATCTAAAATAAAAAAAAAATAGGGGAGAGAGTAAAAAAAACATGTATGGAATTAGTGGATTATTTAGCATTGGAAAGTTTATTGATCGAGTTGTTTGATATTAGGAGTCGTGTAAAGATATTTTTGAGTGTTTTTTTTTTATGATGAATTTGGTACCATAATTCATATAATGAATCATTATTTCCAAAGCTTCCTTACGCCTTAGTTTTCAAACTCATAATAATTCTAAAATAATAGACAAATATTGCACCACATAATCTTCGTTACTTCAATAAGTAGATTGCCACTAACGTTTGTTTTTCCTTGATAGAGTTGGGGACTTGGGGATACTTTCAGGACATTGAGTGCCCAAAAGTGGGAGCATCCAATGCTTAAAGAGAGTGGTTGAAACGAGAATATCCAAAACCCTCTCTTGGAGAAACTAGCCCATCCACCTTATAAATTCATGAAAGCTAAGCTGTAACATACAAGTTACCAATTTTTATTTTGTTCCTATCACAAGTTAAATAATAATCATCACCAACTTAGGTCAAGTAGCATTTCTTTATGTAAGACATATAAAATACTAATTTTAGGGAAAAATAAAAAGAAAAGATACCAACCTTTTTTGTAGAAAAACTCTACACAAAAAATTGTGTCAAGTTCATAAGTTTTCATCTATAATAGGGTATGATAAAGCTATATGGTATACACTAGACAGGTTTACCCACATTTTGGGGAGATTGATTCTCGAACTCTAATGTGAGTTGTCAACACTCTAGATTTAATCTCTTAGATAAACTTCTAATAATCTTTTGAAAGCAAGAATCTAAAACTGAGTCAATTATTCTTTCAATCTTACAGTATTTTATGTAGTTCTTATAAATTCAATGTGTGCAAGTGTGGTCAGACCATTGAGTTTGGATACTTGATTGATGTGGTAATGGCATGTAGACAGATTACTGGCAACTTGAAGTTGCACCAAATGGGCCCTTAATTTAGTGTTGGTGGCTAAAAATAGACTTTAACCCAACATGACAATCCATATAAGTGATCTAAACTTTAGATCTGAACAATATATTTGCTTTGGAGACAAGGGTTGGATGAACATTAAATAGCACCCATTACCCACCATCATGACTATGCAGATGAAAAACATGGGAGTGGAATGATTGAATTTAGATAGGAAATGAGTGCTTGTTGTTGTCCTTTGGGTGTTAACCATTCGACCATCCCTCATAATCATATTGAATGTCTTCTAGGGCAAGCAAGGAGGAAAGTTAATTGAAGAATAATAGATTTGGGTCTTCTTTTTTTTCGATTTTTTCATGATATATCATTCACCTTCTATTGGTAGAGGTCTAGTAATGCCAGTGAATTTCAATTGAATTCATTGTGGTACATTACATTAAACAAAATGGAGAAAAAGTGTTATTAATGGGATCTAGACCCCAATATGAGATTGCAAAGGGGACTTCAATGGCCTGCAATATATCACCATATCCTTCAATTGTTTGTATACATCATTTATTAGGAACTCAAGTGGGATTTTCTTATATATAAGCGAGTCTCTTATTAATATATTAAGAATGATCTATTACTATTGAGTGATTGGTCTTGTGGGTAATAATTCAATTTTTTTGCTCAATGTTTGGGTTCAAGTTTTCGTAATAGTATAGATAATTGTGTAGTATAGATAATCAATATTTTGTCACGGATAAGTTAAGTGATTTATTTATGTATCTATTTTAAGCACAAAAAAAAAATATATATCATCTTAAAAAGAGGACGTGAATAATTCATGCCAAAAGTCTAAATCTCTATATGGTAGTTCAACATTAAATAACAAACCTAGATCAGACAATAAAATGACACCCTCTTTGTAAGGCAACTCTGTGACAATTAAGGGCATCCTAAGCCAACCGTTGTTTTGTGTAACTAAAGTAAGCTGTCAATGCTAAGATTATAATCAGTGGTCCCCCTTTGGTAGCGCAACAGCTTTTCTTAGCTTAAAACAAGCAACAATATCGATTACTTCAACGAATTTTTAGAACTTGAATGCCAGTTTGATGCCATTATCATTATTATTATTTGTCATGAGCCAACAGCTTTGTTGACTTAAATTAGAGGACAGCATGGTAATTCTAAGAACGATGTCTATGTTTCAATTTACGTTAATTATTCCTTTGAGTTTGGATAAAAATATGTCTCTAAAGAACAATGGTGGTTAATTATTATGCTCCGTTTGATAGAGAGGATAAAAAGTAGGAGAAATATATTTTCTTTCCTTCAAGGATGGAAAGTATGACAGATATACTTTCCTTCCTTTGTGTTTGGTTGGATGGATGGAAAATAAAAATGATTATTATTATTTTTTTTTGTGTTGGCTAAGATTAGGGGTGACAATAAAGTCGAGTCGTGTCGTGTCAAATTCGTGTTGAGTCATTACGAGTTTGTGTTGAATATTAGTCAAACTTAATTTAACTCATTTAACTAATTGTGTCGTGTTGAGTTGCGAGTTGACCTATTTATTTTCGTATCGAGTTCGAGTTGTGTTATTGTGTTGTGTCGAAAATTTTCACCCTTAGTTAAGATGGAAAAAATATTTTTTTAAAATTTAATTTTTTTTTAAATTAAATTTTAAAATATATATACATATTTTAACATTGTATTTTTATATGAAATTAATGTATACATAAGATATATAAATAAATAAAATACATCTCAACACAAATAATTAACTTTTTATCCACTTTCCTTCTGATTTTAGTGAGTTGAAAGGAAAGTTAATTCATCTACTTTTCTTCCTTATCAAACATGATTTATTTATCCCCCAACTTTTTATCCTCTCATTTTTTCATTGTACCAAATGAAATATTAGAGAGTCTAGAAAGTATTGAATATGTGATATCTAAGTTGCCAAAAGTTAAGTTTACTCGCTAAATCACTCTCAAAGATAAACAATGATATATATATTTAGTGATAAATATATCAAACTTAAATGACTCGAAATTTATTGGGTTTGGTGTAGATCCTTCAATTCTTTTTGAATGATCAGGAGGTTTTCACATCTGCAAATCTTCAATTCAAATGAATACTTTCAATTACTATCAATTTACCACCAAGTAGGGTGGTCTAGTGGGTTATCGGCTTTATTGCTCATCTTGAGGTTAAAAGTTTGAATTTTAGAATTTCCATTAAGGTTTGATAGTTGACCGATATGTTAGTCTAGTTAGGCTTGATGTTCCGAGCGCGGTTAGGATTCTTATGATTCTACCGATGAGGGCCTATCGAGATGGTCACTGAGCGTTCTTCTTTGCCTCTATCCCCCTTTCTTCAAGCAAAAAAAGAATAAAAAAATTACTAACAATTTAAATTACATTGAATTTTATGATGTCAATAGACTCTTACCATTTAAAAATAATTGGGAAATACTTTAATAGTTTTTTGATTGGAGATGAGCTAAATATGGAGTGGCAATAGGGTAATCTTTTTTATTAATATCTATTAATTTCATTTTTCACACGTGTTGCTTAATAATTGGGCTCTCTTGAAATCTTTTATAAAAATGATCATAGTTATGATCATTATTATCATCCATAATCCAAGTTTTTATAAAATAGACAAAATGTGGTGGGGACAGCTGTTTGTCTCTTATGGGCCTTCTATCTATCTAATATTACTGTTAGGAATTTAAATTTTATTTTAATATTTTTTTTGCTTATTTTTATTGCATTACTTATTTTTATCACAAGTTGAATTATTTAATTTTGAATTTAATATAATTTTTATATACGATATTGTACATGTGTTATTGGTTTTTTGAGGTCAAGTATTTTGAAAAAAAAATTATTGACTTGTTTAAAAAATAATGGGTAGAATTTATTAATTTTAAATTATATAATTAAAAAAATAAAATAAAATAATATTTAATATAATAATATCTATTTTTTTAATACTCGAATTTTATATTTTATTGTATTTTCAAATACAAATTATCACTAGTTAAACAATAAATCTTCATTAGAGTTGTAGGGTGGGCCCAACCATTTTTACTGTATTGGGGCCCAAATGAACGCCATTTAGGCCTACCCAGTAATCATCGCCTCGCCACAATGTACAGTGTTGGGAATTCCGAAAGAACATGGTATGGAGTCACTTGCTTTTTCCTACTTGAAAGAAAAGTAATATTTCTGCACTGTATCAAAATTTATGAATCAATCAAATCATCTAAATAAGATTAATTTAAAATTAATCTAAAAAATCAATTTCGACCACAATTTTTTAACAAATTTGGCTCTTAATTTTAAAATAATTAAAAAAATCCTCCAATTTTTTTATTTTATAAATGATTAGCATTTATCCACATTAAAAAGTAGACAATGACTTAATTTGACCGTGTGTTCTATTCTGGTCGGGTTAGAGGTGAAAATTGGTAAAGTGCATCGTTCAGTAAACTTTATATTTCATCTTCGGGGCCATTGTTGGAGTGATGGACAAGATTTTAAAACCCATAATAAATTACATTTATCTATTTTGACAAAATCACTTCTACCCAAAAATAATTGGAGGATCATAGTTATTTGAAAATTATACAAGAGCCTCCTGACCCATTTGTTGTATCCATCACAAATTTTTGTACTTCATTATTAATAGCTTCAACCATATTACATTATTTCTTAACCTTATTACATCAAAACCTTTTCTGGTATAGCATTGATACCACCCCATAGATTTTTTCTTACTTGTTTCTTTTTTGGTAATGGCAAAATCTCTGATTTGTGTTGGACGAGTAAAGATGCGTTTATGTCATTTAGGCTTGTGAGTTTGAGTAGAACCAAGAGCAAACCTTGTGTGCATGAACTGGTCCTTCAATTCATACACCAATTAAATTTAAATTTGTGCTTTGGCGGGGATTCGAACCTATACCAAAAATTTGAATTCGATTTTTTCAAGCAATTGAAGTTCGTCTTACTAACCAATCACACTTTTATCTCCCAAGAGATTTGAAGATTTTGATTTCAAGAAAGTAAAATTTTTATAAGGTAAAGAGTATCATTGGACTAAATAGAATTGATTTTTTATATTTGTTAGCTAACAAAGATGCTTCGCAAGAGATTTAGAAAGTAAAACTTTAGTGTTCTCAGGTGCCATAAAGTAAATATGATTTATTAGGAAAAAGTTTGCACCTTTATTTGTTATGCACGTGCATTGCTTCAACTTTGGGTGCATATTAATTTTACCCCTCTATATAAAAGGGTGCTAATCGGGTGGATTGAAAATTCAACCCAACCCAAGTTATAAAATATTTTATCTGAGTTGAAATCAAATTTTATTTTAAATTTGTTTTATTCGACTCAAATATCGTCTATGCATACTGTTTTTACTCAATTTGAATTGGATTTCTGAAGTCCAATTGAAAATTCAAGTTCTACTGGGGTTTGATTTTCAAGTTATACGGCTTGAACTTAAATTCTTATTGAATTGTTGCTAAACTTGAATTTGATTCTTTACAAAGAATAGGGGTTCAAAACAAATTGAAAACGAATTTAGTAGTTTTGGTTTAGTTCCTATTGGGTCTTCAAAACCCAAGATTCTGCCTAGAGTCTTACATAAATTTAAATAGGATTGATTTTTTTTTTTAGTCGAAACTCAACTCAAATACTAGATATTTCGAATTGGACTCTAATTATGTTCAAATAGTCTTACCCAAATCACACTCCTACTTTCCACCAAGGTCGACTTCATCGTGGGGTAATTTATGAGTCAAAATTTTCATTACCATTCACCTTTTTTTCTTTTTTGGTCATTTTTTAGAAAAAAGCAACTTTATAAAAACAAGAGCATGCTAAGTGCCATGATTAATTCTCTACTCCGACATTGTTGTTACAAATATGTTTAAACTTGTTGGTGCATTGCCTCCATTTGAATTTGAAGTTCCAAATCAATCTTTTATCATTATCATCATTGCTATTACATTTTCTTGAGATCACTTTGGGAGTTATCCCAATAAAGAGAGAGGTAATCAAACAAGAAAATATGAAGAATAACAAAGTGAAAATCAAAGTTAAAAGTAATTTTTTTTTTGGGTAATAGAGGGAAATCCTTAGTTTGTCTCAGAAGAGTAAAGGCAGGCGCATTTTTGTCGCTCAAACTAGTGTATTCGAGTAGAATTAACGGCAAATCCCTAATGCATGAGCCAGTTTATTAAACTATATATTAGTTAAATCAGGATTTGTATTTCGATAGATATTTGAATTCATACTAAAGACTTAGATACGGTTCGTGTAATCAATTGAGATCTGTCATATTAATCAACCACGCTTTTGTCGTTCAAAAGAGTTGAATCCTTAACTTCAAAAAAAACAAAATATTTACGAGAAAAAGTATACCATGGCGTGAAACTTTATTAGATCGTATGGCAACAAAATAAGCGAACAAACAGGACAATAGCAAAATCACTTGTAAGAGACTTTTAACAAACAGGACAACAGCAAAAACACTTGTAAGAGACTTTTCAGGTACATGATGACATAAATGATTCGCTCATGGTTTTTGTGAATTCGGATTTTGTATCGTAAATAAAGTTGTTAAACACACCAAGTTGTTCGAGTTCGGTTTTACCGCGTTTAAGTTTGGACGTATTAAAAAATGAACGTAACATAACCATTATTTTAAACTCTTTTAGTCATTAATACTCGAATCACATCTAAACATTGCGCCTGTCAAATTTATTTATTTGATGGCACATCTTTATGAATAAATGGTATCACGAGATACAATACAATTGTAGATATGAGTCCTTATATTAGTGTGATTTTTGGCATGTCACAATATTTGTGGAAAGACCAAGTTAGATACTTACTCAAATTCAAGCTCGTAACATATAATCGACAACTGATTAAAAAAATAAATTAAATTTGGGTGAGTTCAAAATCATCAAATGGGCTTGAGCCGACTCGAATACCTTATACTTATAGTGTGGCCGACACATTCTATTTAATTAGCATACCAAGTTGTAGTTTACAAACGATTATTTTTTATAAAATAAGTAAAGGGATATAAAACAAAAAACTCATTGACCCCCACTTTTTTTTTTTTTTTGGGTTGGACATATTTGTGATATCATCATACTTTTTTATTAAATAAAAAAATTGACACATAAATATTTTTTAATTATTTTATGTTATTTTATTTTTTTACAATTAATAATTATAAATAACTCAAACTAATATTGTAATGAAAAATTATTTATAAATCTTAATACCATCACCTTCTCTTATTTTCAGAAATAACCCCCTCCCCTCCCCCTTAACAACCTGTCAAAAGCTTTTGTAGTGTTTGTCAATTCCGAACGCTCGTGTTCTCTCTCTCTCTCTTCAATGCTAAATTGCTAATACTTTTTGTCTTACTATACCCACGAAGTGGCAATCCACAGAGAGAGAGAGAGAGAGAGAGAGAAAGGCAGGTGAGGGGGGTGGTGCTGTTGATGATAGTTGAACGTGAAAACTGCAGAGAGGAAGGAAAATGGAGCCCCAGTCTTTTCTTCAGTGGAAAATTGTGTGGTTAATGGTCCCACCAATGCAAACCCAGATGTCAAGTATTCTTCTTCTCTCATCGTCATCAGTAGAATTGGCCAACATCGTAAAGCTCTCACAAACTTTCACTTTCCAACCTCTCTTTTTCTTCTTCAACATCTTCTTATGTTTCTCTCTCCTCTGGTTTTCCACTTTCCTCAGTCTTTAACGGCTGCTTCATACCTAATTCCTCCATTATAATACGTGGGTCGGTGTTTTAGCCGTATGGGTCTCTCTCTTTATGGACGGTGAAGATAGCACAAACCTAAAGAAAAAAAAAGCTTCAGTTTTGTTCAGATTCTTTTCTTTTCTTTTCTGGGTGTGGGTTGGAATTCTTAGAATTTATCGTAAGACTGATCTGGGTATATCAGTCTTGTGATGAAAAACTTGTGTTCTTCAGATATATACTAAGATTGTGAAATTTTTACAATATTTTTTCTTGCGAGTGTGAAGATATGCATTGAATTTTCACGACTTTGGAGTTTCAGTTTTGCAACGAAAAGTCGCACAAAGACAATATTTCAATTTTGATATCAGTCTTTTTGTTGGACATATAGCCATTGAAGAAGATTGATCAAGGGTATCATAGGTTTTGCCTAGAAAAGCTTAAACATTTTATCTTTAAGGTCTTTAGAACTTGCTAGCTTGTTGATGTCATCATAGTGGTTTTGGTGTTGCAGTGGTTGAACATTTCACACATTGAATGAGAATTCTTAGTTACTACTAGTTAAATGTGAATTACAAGTTTGTTAGCTTGTAGGACTGTGGTTTTGGGTTGAATCAATTGTTATTGGATATGGGTTTAGTAGCCTTGAAGGGAAAGATTGAATACTTTCTAAGATTTTGATCACATCCTTCAACTGAGAGGATTGTTGATCAGTTTTACTTACTGTAAGTTTGATTGGTGATTGATTGAGTAATTACTTAATCATAGTTTTAGAAGTTTTGAGTGTGTATGGTTTTCATGATTGGTCTTTTCGTCAAAGGGAACATCAGATTGCCATTGCCAGAAGTTCGCAATATTAGTAGATAGTGTGAAGAAATTGTGGGGCTTATGGGTGAAAAGCAAAAGGGAAGTTTTGATTCCTTGCCAGCCACAGGAAGCTAAAGTTTCTTGAACTTCAATCTATTGGAAAGCTTGAGGATTTGAAGTTGGAATTGTTGATTTTCTTGAAAATTATATTTGGCTGCATACTTGTTTCTGTTGGACTTGCTGATTTTAAGGGCTCAAAATTTCAGGTATTTTCTCTGGCCTTCCATCCTTGTAATCTTTGTTTTTTGCTTAGTTCTACACTTTATTCTGCAAAGATGGCAAATTGGTTTTTGCTTCTTCCTTATTTTTGCTTCTTTTTTTTTTTGGGCTGGTGTGTGTTTTTTATTTTTTTTTTATTTTTTTTTTTTTTGTTTTTTTTTTTTGGGGGGGGGGGTTCATATCTCCTCTGCTGCTTCTTTTTTGAATCCAGGTTCTTGTTAATGATCAGATCAGCGAGTCATCTGAACCAAACTAGACATTTGAGTCTGTCAATTTTACATTGCTGGACTATAGTTTTTTCTGCAATTATTGTGATAATGTCTTAATTGGAAGGTTAATGGAAGACAGATTCCCCACTTATTACAATCATTGTTTAAGACCAAGGATATCTTCCTGAAAATGCAATCAGCTCGTTTGAATCAGCCTACTTAATGTTCTCGGAATCCCAGGTTAAATGTGTTAAGCCCTCAATGTGCAATTCAGATTTAGGTGTCTATTGTTCAATTATGGTATATCTTATTTGGATTGTTTTTTAGTTCAAAGACAAGAACTTCCGAATCTGAAATTATTTTTCTTCCAAATTTCCCTTCTCACGTAAGTTTTATTTAAAAAATTCTTGTGTGTGTTGCTTTGAAGAATTTGCTTCAAGTATTTGTTTTTCAGTTAAGAACCAGAGTAAGAACAAAAAGTGAGTCTTCTTCTCCATATACTGTCTGCTCTTTCTTAATCTTTGGATATTCATTTTTGTGTTTGTTTTGTTGGATCAGGTTGTATTAGTCAGAAAAGTTGGACGAACACGACTTGCTAAAATCAAAGAACCACCCATT
Organism: Ilex paraguariensis; assembly: GCA_963454935.2. Lineage (NCBI taxonomy): Eukaryota > Viridiplantae > Streptophyta > Magnoliopsida > Aquifoliales > Aquifoliaceae > Ilex > Ilex paraguariensis. The sequence continues at coordinate 73,457 of CAUOFW020001290.1, read as the reverse complement.
CAGTATGGCAAAGAGATCATTGAGACGCCCCTTACGGTATGAAAGGGATCAGGCAGGGTGTATGTGGGGTTTGATCAGTATCTTTGACTTTCGCCATGGCCGATTCAGTCAAAAGTTGCTTTCAGATAGGAGGCGTGGGAGAGGGCATGCTACTGGTAAGACCTCTGTTTGGTATGCAGATTTAACTAATTGATTTTTTAATTGGCAATATTACCCTAAATGCATACTACTTTTGAACAAGAAAGGATGGTTTGGGGGGAAGAGCCTGTAGGAAGTCAAAGACACTTACACAAGTATTAGTAGCAACATAATTGAGCTGAACCATTATGTGCCCACAATGAGACGCCATCCAAGACAAAGAAAAAAAAATCAACTTGAACTTCTTTAAGTTTCTCCACATTGTAGATCGTGACTTCTTGTCATTGTTGAATTCTTGTGTTTTTACAGGTGCTGGATATTCTAGGACAAAAGTGGACATGCTGACAAATTTTGAAGACGAGTGTCAAAGCATTGTGGTAATTTTGGGCAAGTTGTACTCGTATTCTAACATAATGGTTATGTGTGAGTGGACTTTAGGCCATCAAGTTGGATGAGCTCTACCTTTTCTTTGTGTTTAGGATTATAAATACACTTTTTTTCTTACTTTTAATCTTTATATGCTGGTGCTATTAACTTCCAAATTTACAGGATGGTAAAGAAAGTGAAGCGACAACAGCTGATGCAATGAAGACAAGTGTGAAAGAACTCATGGAAGAAGAGATGTCTAATGAGGAAGGTTCAAAGCAGCAGACAAAAAGCCCTGAAGTTGAACTGAAACAGTTTGATTCCAAACATGGAGGTCAAGTAACAAGCAGCGGCAAGCAAGTAAAAAGGCCTGGTAAGAAATCTTTTGACTCACAAATGAGTGATTTGGATGCCGCTAGAAACTTAGGGCCTGAAGACTCTTGTCATCAAGGTGCACGGGAAAAAAACTCGAAAAATCCTGATCTGGAAGTTATGATGGAAGAACTCTGCCACCAGTTCCATCAGAAAAGTACTAGTTATGTGAAGCATGATAGTCTTGATATGCAGTCAAAGCAGGAATACTCTGTTTTTCAAGAAAAATTAAGTACAGCAATTAAGGTGATCATAGATCAGAGGTCTACTGATGAAAAATGTCTTACAGAAGGTGGAGCAACCCACGACTCTAAAGAATTCGTGGATGCACTTGAGATGTTGTGTTCTAATAAAGAATTGTTCTTGAAACTTGTTCAAGATAAAAAATCACCATTGCTGAAGCCCATTCAAGACTTGGAAAATGCTCTGCTAAATGAAGATCAAAATTCCAACATAGTGACAGGATACAACAAGTTTGAACAGGATCTAAGCAAATCAAAACCAGATGAGCTTGTCATTCGTAAACGCCGCAACTTTTTCAGAAGAAAAAGCAAGTCTTTGGAGAATATCCCAATGAAGGGAGATGAAATGTGTCAACCTTCAAGTAGAATTGTCATTTTGAAGCCTGGACCAGCAAGCTTGCAAAATTCTGACACTCAGGTCAATTTTACTACACCATTGCAATCCCCTTGCAACATGGAGAATAAAATGCAGGGTGAAAGGAATCCTTCCCAATTTTCTTTTACTGAAATTAAAAGAAAGCTAAAGCATGCCATGGGAAAAGAACGACATGGGATCTCTGGAGATTGTAACACTCACAGATTTCCTTATGAGCATCAAAACATGGGGGATGGCGAGAAAGGGGATGGTGGGGAAAGTGGTGGATGGAGTTCTCCAAATAGAAACCATTTTTATACTGAAAAATTTGCCAAACCTTCAATCGGCGTCAAGAAGAGAGACAAGATTGGCAAGTCAAGAGGCTCTGAGACAAGTGTGGTAAGTGAACCCACTGGATATCCAAGGCATGGGGTGCCTAATCTCTATCTCGAGGCCAAGAAACATCTCTCAGAAATGCTAAGCAATGGAGACGAAAATGCAGACTCAATGAGCAGGGTAATACCTAAAACCCTGGGAAGAATTCTTTCTCTTCCTGAGTACAACTTTTCTCGTAGTGGTAGTCCAGAAAAGGACAATGAGCATGGCTTTGTAACCGCAAGGATGAGATTGTCTCCTCGCAGCAATTCTCAAATGGTGAATGAGAATACATGGCAGCTCGTACAAGAAATCAATGCCACTGATCCGAGTTCATCAATGCAAAATTTTGAGGTTCAACAACACATTGCTGATGACAACCCTGATGAGGAAGTACCATCTTCTGATTACAACCCTGATGAGAAAGTACCATCTCCTGTCTCAATTCCAGGTCTTTCATGTGACCATAATCAGAATGATTCAGAGGAAGAAACCCTATCTCCTACAAGAGATGAGATGGATTCAGAAGGTATTGCTGTTACCTTTCTCCAAAACATGGTGGGAAGAATTTCATTTATCATTGTGCTTATATTGATAATTGTTGGTGTTTATCTATCCGTTTCTACACTCTCTCCAGGTATTGTAGATAATCTCAAAACAACCAATTCTGGATATCAGAAAAACAGCCAAGTCTTGGATGTTTTGCTTGAACCAAGTGGCTCTTTAGTAATTGGAGATACCCAGAGTTGTGACACTGCTGAAGTTTGTGATGAGGAAAGGTCTTCTCAAAGCCTGAAATTGGTAAAGTTTTGTTGCTTACTGGTGTTTTAATTCAAAATCGTTAATAATCTTTTTTATTTTTACTAGTCAAAGAGTTTAAATGTTATTATAAAATGAAAAGCTGATCCATCATCCACCAAAGGCAGAGAGGCAATGGTCGTGTCTCAACTACCGTGTGTTTTTGTGCTCTAATGTTTTGCCATTCGTGTTCCCATTGCATGGTCTTAGAACATCCTTGCTTTTCTTTTCCAGGATTCATTAGAAGAGGATCAGATGTCTTCTCCATCAGCATCCCCATCGAGCTCTTCAGTCACCAGAAAAATTGAAGATCCCGATAGTGTCATTGAGAAAACAGAACGGCCTAGTCCAATATCTGTACTCGAGCTGTTATATGCAGAAGATGATATCAGCCCTGAAAAAACCATACCCCGGCCTAGTAGGTTTCCATAACTCCATTTCTCATTAATGTTGTTATACATTATATTTCTCTCACGCTAAGTTAAAGCCATCCAAAAAAATTGCAGTTGAATCAGCCATTCAACCACTAAAAATCCATTTTGAAGAACGATCATCTTCTGCTACTGAACAAGGATTCTGTATAGGAACTGGTATGGAAGATGAGGAATCTGAGTTTGAATATGTAGAAGCAGTGCTGCTAGGTTCCGGCTTGAACTGGGATGAATTTCTCTTGAGGTGGCTTTCTACGGATGAAGTTCTTGACCCAACATTGTTTGAGGAAGTTGTATTATTTTCCAACCGATCCTGTCATGACCAAAAGCTCTTATTTGATTCTACCCATGAAGTTCTGAAGGAGAAATGTGAGCACTATTTTGGTTTCTTCCCTACGGTATCATCTGTTAAATCGAACATTCAGCCTGTCCCAAGGGGAATCAACCTTATCAATGAGGTATGGGAAGGAGTTGAATGGCATATCCTCCAACAGGCTTCTCCACATTCTTTGGATCAGCTTATCAGAAAAGACTTGGCAAAATCTGGCACATGGATGGACCTCCGATTTGAGACTGAATATACTGGTGTTGAGATTGGGGCCGTCATTCTCGCAGATTTGATAGAGGACACTGTATTGAGCTTAGCAAATGATACCCCAGAGGAAGAATTTCCTGTGCTTCTCAATGGGTTGAATGGAAGTGAGAGTGATGTGGACTTAAAAAACAACCTTGTTTCAAGAAGTGGCCTTCCTCGAGTCAGAATCGAAGCAAAGTAAACTAATCAATTCTTGTGTATCTGGGGAATGGGCAGTGACACCTCAGAATCTCACCAAGTTAGGTTAGGCCTCATCTGGCTCTCACTCAAAATTTTACATGAAAGTTCCAGGAAATGTTTTTCTAATCTTTTTCTACTGAAATCAGATGAAAATAGTAGTTAAGAGTTATCTAGTTCATTTAACCCTACAACAGTGGAGCTATCCTTGGTGGAAAGCTACAAAATAAAGGATCTTTGCCACATAGAAAGGGATTGGAAACATCCAGTTTCTATGGAAGTGCTTCTTGCAAAGACAGAAGATGTTGATTTGCCATTGCATAATCAAGACCATGAAAAGAGTCAATTCGGGTTCAGCGGATTTAACCCGACGACAGAGGAGTTCTTAAGTCTTAACATTGTAGAATTTGTAGAATTGGTGTGTTAAGTGTGTGGATCTTTTCCTTCTTTTTTTTTTTTGTAATTGTTCTCATTTTCACATACTTTTTGCTGCTGTAGTTAGAGTTTGGAGTTGTAACTAGTCGGTTTTAGTTTGAAAAGAAATGGAAAGGAAAGCATAACAAAAGGTCTCTTGCTCTGGTTTATGCATCAGATAATGTATATTTGTTGGGTTCTGGATTTTCATACTTCTGTTTTATCACTCGCTAGTTTCTCCTTTGATTTGTTAACCATAAAAATTTCCGGAGTTTTCTGTCAGATTTTTTTTTTTGGCTTTTTGCACTTTGTACCCCTAAAAATATCTTGATTCCCACTTTGCACCTCGAAAGATGATTGTTCCCACATTGCATCCTGAATGTCATAAATTAGTTCCAATATTCCCCTCGGACTATCCTCAGTTTTAGATTTCATTAAAAATTAATGCACATGCCACCTAAAGATATAAATGGTGAATTTACTTTTTTATCAAAGAGCAATACATATTGGTGGCAAGTGCATCAATTTTTAACAAAATTTGAAATAATAGATGTCAGTCTAAGGGCTACATTGGAACTAATTTATGACATTTATAATATAATGTGAAAAAAATAATTTTTTGGGGTGCAAAGTGAAAATCTAGACATCTTTTGGGGTATAAAGTGTGAAAAGCCTTTTTTTTTTTAAGTTCACGGAAAAGAGTGTTTTGATCAGTTTACGCACACTTTGACTGATTTCCCCTTCGGCCAGTTATAGTCAGGTTATATATTGCATATGGCTATGCTCATAAAAACTAATTATATCCTTTCTTCACATCACTTGTTACAATAAGAAACTGAGATCCGAGTCATGTCCACTGTCATATTCTGCTGGATTGCATAGATTGGCACCACGAACTAGATTAGCAGTGGCTAGTAATTGGATGCACTTAAAATTTTGGTCTCGAAGATGCTTCCCCTTTAGCAATGTTAATCGAGTCGAGCCCTTCAAGCTTTACTCTATTCAATTAGACTATCGAAAGTTCAAATTCCGGTACAGCTTAGAATTCTACTTATAATCGAAAGTTCGAATTCCCCTGAGGCTCCAACCCACTCTCTGTTGATTGTAAATCACAGCCCTTATCTGTTAAGCTGTTATTTATTCTTTCACTCTAAAAACCTTTAATGCTTATATTATAACCAAATCGTGGTCAAAGTTATGAAGTCAATCTGCACAGTGCTCATGCTCGACTTGAATACTAAACAAGTTCAAAAATTGTCATATTCGAATCTTTTCTAACAAAATGAGATTGAACGAACCAAAAACCAAGCCGATTTTTTACAACCACTTGCATGTATTGGGTTCTGAGAATTGGACTACATAAATTGAATTTAGGGAAAAAAAAGTATTAGCATTCTATATAATTTATCTCAAAAAAAAATGTTTAAAAGTAAAGGCCCTCATCAATAAGGGTACAAGGAAGTCAAGGTAACATCAACTAAACATTAAAAAATTAAACAAACCTTGAGAGAAATTCACTTTTGAGAAGCTGGTAGGTTACTTTTGCCTCTTCAATGCATTCAGAGAAGATACTAAATTCACAGCTCTCTTCTTGGAAAATGCTTTTGTTCTGCTCTCTAATTCCTCATCACTACTGTCTTGATCAACACTTCCATCTCTTACTGATGGAGCAGAGTCCTCGGCATTTTTGGCAGCTTTTCTTTTCTCAGCATCCAACTTGGCGCGTATTTTTTTTTCAATGGGATTATTTGAAGGAAAAAATTTGTGTTCGCGTGGAACTGTTGCACCTAGTCCAAGCCTACAAAGACCTCCAAGAAAAAAAAATTAATCAATGCCCTTTTTACTTTTTTCTACCCTTTAACAGTTTACAACACTATGGATATGATAGATCATATATACTGACCTTAGAGGTCGACCCTCTAACTCCAATGCAGTTGATTCATCCTCCGAGGTTTTAGTCATATCATTAACCCATTTTTCAGCCTGTATACAAGCAATATATCTAATCATAAAAAAGCATTGCAATTAGTTACCAGCAGACAAGACAGATGCAAGTAATTAACACTGCAGTCAAGGCACATGTAGTACCTTAATGCTAACTGAAAGCTAGGAATAAAATGATCTTTCACCCATACACAAAGATTATGAGCAAAATGATACTTTTAAAGTGACAGGAAAAATCATGAATAGCCAAATCATAATCGGAAATATAGACAGAATAATATCCAGATGCTTCAAACCCTACTGTGGAGCACTGCACATAACAAATTTGTATTGAACTACATATTTTAGTGGAATCATCAGATGTATAATTGTATATCTCACTGCATAGATGGACCCCAGCTAGGCTGTTTTAGTTTTTTTTTTTTTTTTTTGTTCAACGGTGAGAGTGTCCACCACCAGTTTCAGCACATCTCGACTAATCCTCTCTCCAATCCAATCAAAAGTAAACCATCTACGCAGGGACTAGGATATTCATAAAGGATAAATCTCTTATGATCTGATCACAGGGATTGTCAAGATTCAAACACAAGAGATCTGGATTTACAGTTCGTCCATGCTATCCCTTGAGCCCTGTTACCCCTTGAGCGACGACCTTGGGTTGTTAGGCTGTTTAGTTTTTCACAGACGGTTAGGTAGTAACACATATAGTCATACATATGAACATAAGAAAGAGTTAAACTAAACTCTGTAAAATATTTACCAACTTAAATGCCCTATCCAACTTCACTATTTGAGGCCGTGAAGTCTTTTGGGATGATTTCTCTATGCTTATTGCAACTTCTTCACCAACCTAAACATTAAACATATTCATAATCAAACAACAAAGAGCAATAATAACTTAGAAAGAAAAAATTTTTACAAAAATAAGGAAACAAATAATCTGACTATAGGGGATGTAGCAAAACTCCAACTATCGAAGGAACAGTTTGATTCTCTAAGCAAGCAGGTTTTGGTAACAGAAACCCCTGAAATTCACTTACTAAGCATTGACAAAATAACATCCAAACAACAACAACAACAAAAAAAGGCATTGACAAAATATAGGTTAGCCCTAATTTAGACCCAAACGATCCAATTAACGTAGAATGTCACCCCCCGTCTACTCAAATTCTCAAACCAAAGCCCTAATTCAAAACCTCAAAACAATATATTCAGAAGTCAGCTGGCAGGGATAACTCACAGTTGGAGTGGAGGTTCCTTCGGGAGGGTTGGTGGCGTAGAAGAGAGAGAGAGATCAGCCGTGGAAGAGAGAGAGTGGCACTGCCTGAGGTTCAGTTGCCGTTGCCGGAACTGAGCGCAAGAAAGAAAGGGGACGGGAGCAGGCGTGGGGTGGGGCGGGGTGGGGTGGAGGGACCGCAGCGAGGTTGGGGGGGATTCGGATCATTTGTAATTATCAAAGAATAGCACGCGTGCTATTCGGACCAAAACGCCACTGTTCCAATTATTTTACACAGCAATCAGTAATAGTGTAATACAATGCAAAACGATGCCGCATCAGCCTTATGATAGTCAAAACACAAAAGTCACTTTCTCCAATAATTTTTATCGAGGGGAATTATAATCAGACCCTAAAATTTATCACTTGATCATTAAGATATCTTAATATTTAAAATATTATATACAGATCTTCTAAGATTTATATGCATATAACACTTAAATCTCTGTCGTCAAATGTATGTTAGTATATCAGTTAGTAAATTACACTCAATCCCCTAGGCGTAGAATACTTAGAACCTTCAAGTTCAAAATTGTAATTAACTATCTATTGTAACTAATAATAAAACTAAAAAATCAAATAAATAATCTAAGTTAGTCAGAATAGAACATAAACTTTACAACCAGAATTCATATTCCATTATGACATTTATCGAAAGAAAATTAAAATTAAAAATATAATTTTTTTAAAAAAAATCATAATTAGTATATATAATTATACTATCTATTGAAATTTAATTTGACCGTTTAAACGACAAAATTAAACTTTTTTTAATTTTATTTCAATAGATAATATAATATATACTAATTCTGTCGTAAATGGTAAATTCATTTGCAATTTGCTTTGTTATGATAAAGTACTTTTATTTTTTTGGGTGGTACTTCCTAACACAATATAAAAACACGATTTGAAAGTGACACAAAATTAACAGGTTAGATTGCTATTTCTTGACAAGAACTCGCAAATAACACAACCTATTAACACAAATAACAAATGCGTTGGGTTAATATCAAATACCAACAACACAATAAACACATAGTATTATAGGAATAAAATACTAATTTTTTATTATATTTATTGAGTTAATTTTTAATTTATTAAAAAAGTATGAGCATAAGTTCGATTGAGTGATAATGAAATTTAAACTTAAATCTGAACATTAAATTTTTTATTTACAGGTTATATGGTCAACACGAACACGAACACGAATACGACGCGAAAAAAAATAAGTCGAGTCAATATGACACGATTAGTTAAACAAATTGGGTTAAGCTTGACTAGTGTTCAACACTAATTTCAAATAACACAACACGATACGATACGATTGTCACCCCTAATTTTTTTACCTTCACTAATGAAATTGACATTTTATTCTCATCATTAATTTTAGTTTATAGAAAAATTATGAGCATAATTTTGAATAAAGTGATAATGAAATTTTAGATTTAAATATGAGCATTAAATTTCTTATTTACAAGTTAGATGGTCAATATGAACATGAAATAGCACAACACAACAAAACACAATTGTCACCCCTAATTTTTGTTACCTTGATAAATGAAATTGACATTTTATTCTTATAATATTACATACTAATTGTTTGATATTAACTTGATATATATTTATCATTCGTTTTAATGAGTCGTATCATTTACGAATTTGTGTTGAAAAACGACAACCCTAATCTATTAATTTTATCTTCTATCGTCTCAAAAATTACCTCCCAAAACAAATAAAAGTACTTTATCATAACAACGCAATTGCTAATAAATTTATCCATCGTAGCGGAATAATAAATAATTATTCCCAAGTCCATGTATTGCTATGCAGAACAAGAATTACTGGGAAATGTGGCTTTTGTGTTTTCAACTGACATAAGACTGATGCGGCATTGTTTTACATTATATTACTGATTTCTATGTAAAATAATTGGAACGGTGGCATTTTGATCCGAACAGCACCGCATGTTGTTCTTTGGGAACTGCTGACAATTCAGACCCGGTGCAGGGTAAGGGAGTTTCAGGTTTAAAGGAAACAGAGAGCGCAAAAGGCGCGTCACTGAGTCAGTAAGGAGGTAGAGAGATAGAGAGAAGGGGTTAATTGTGGGGTGATTTTTTTTGGGTAAATTACATCTAGGCCAGCTAAGGTTTGTAACTAAATCATTCGAGTTCGATTCGTTTTAGGCTCGATTAGTTTGCTTGGTTAGGTTAGTGGGTAGACATGGTGGACGGGCAGAGTTGAGACAGTGGCTTTGAGGAAAATAAAAAGGTAGAGAAAGTGGTAGAGTTATTTATAGGTTTGAGATTATTTGGATATTAATTGTGGCAATTTTATGGTTAGAATAGGGTTATGTTTGTTTGAGTTATTGGTTGGGTCGTTTGCAAATTGTTGTGTTGAAAATCGGTGTAAGTATAAATTATCTTACCTAAAGGGGTCTGTGTATTAGTGATAAACCTCAATACAACAACGATGATATTATCTCACTAATAATAAAATCTAGAGGTCCCCAAAGTATATAATTTATCTCATTTTAATCCCTAATATTTTAATTGTATTATTTTAGTCTTTAAAATATTGAATATATTTCTATGTGATCCCTCAAACAGACAATGTTTAAATTGCTAAAAAATTTTGATCATAAGCTTGTCACATAACATTTAAATACAAGAAAAAAAAATAATTTGGATAACTCTTGGCCAAAATTCTACCCAAATTTTGGTCAAAAAGCTAACTAAATTACACAATTTTGATTATTAATTATCCAAATTTTGGTCAAGGTTACCCATATTGCACATTTTTTGTCAAGAGCTACATAAATTTAAGTCAATAATTACCAAAACTATTTTTTGTCAATATTTAGGTATCACGTGATAAGTTTATGATAAAAAATAATTAGCAATTTGGATGTTGTCTATTTGAAGGACCATATAGAAATATATTCAATATTTTAGGGACCAAAATGATGCAATTAAAATATTATGACCAAAATAAGACAAACTCTATACTTTATGGACTTCTAGTGCAATTAACCCTAAAATCTTAAATGGATAAACCCCAATTTGATAGTTATTGGTTTACATAGAAGAAGATTTGATAGTTATTCACTTAAATGGAATAATAGTGAGTCTGCTTATATGGACAGGTAATTATTGGTTTGTGTGGGGTTTATTTTCTTATTTGTTTGTATATTATTAGTTGGTGATATTATGTAACAATATTGAGGTGGCATCACCATTATAAGGAATATTTTTTAAAAAGGGATAGACAGAAAAAAATTTGGGAATAATTTTATATATTTTGATTGATTATAAATTATATAAGTTGATAACTTTTGATTGAATATAAAATGATTTGAATAATTTTTTGTGTTTTGTTTGAGATATTTTTCACATGTTTACTTGTAATATTACTAGTTGGTGCACACGTGCGTTGCACGTAGATTATTTTCAATTTAAAATGGTGTATATTATGTGTATAAAACTTAATAAGTATTTGACAACTTCTATAGCAAAACAATTTACTCATAATCCACTAAATCTTGATTCTTGATAAATAAGACTACCCATGTTATATGCATGTAAAACTAAACTATAGTTTACGAGATGTCAGACATATAGAAACTGCTTTTGCCACGCATAATTTTGAATTCTCGATATCTGCATACTTCTATTTATGAGTGAAATTCAATGGTTCAAAAAATATAAAAAAGACATAGACTTATTGCTTAAAGATATCTTATACAATGCTCCAAAAGAATGACAGCTCCATACAAGATTTGAACTACAAAACATCATTCCTTTTTTGCTCATAAATCAAAATCAGACGGTAAAATTTTTTCATGTGTCAGATAAATACACTTATTGAAATTCTTATAATTACATATAAAATATGATGAAACAATTTATGTATGGTCCACTCATGCATAGACATCCATAACTACAATAAGGAATGGTTACTGCTTTTAAAAGATTCCAGATTGAAAAATGGTCTACAATATAAGATACAATTCAGAAATTTAGTAAACACAATGTTTATACTTCGAGTAATAAAAATATTAAAATGAGTCTCATATATGTATAACTTAACAAGGTACCTAGGGAAAAAAAAAAAGAGTTACAATCCCACTAACCAAGTTTTGGGACATCCTAGATAGCTTCAGTTACTTATGTGAATAAAATGTTAGAGCTCGCTCCTCTATGGTCGCTTCTTTCAATTTGAACTTTCCGTAACATTGAAATGCCAACACCTAATAAGCTACTGTAGTTATTAGCTCATAAGCTATATTCTATAATACACATCTCATAACATTTAATATGTCAGCTTTCCAACTTTCATAGAATAACACATAAATACCACTAAGCACAAACCATATTTCTATTTTGAAATTTCTTAACTCAATGGCAAAATATAGATGAGGGGGTTCTGCAGGTAAGCAAAAGCTTTGCAAGATTAATGAGACAGGTTAGACTTCAAGATATTATTCGAGGTCGAACTATTAGATGTGCAACTATCTCTAATCTAAAGTACTTGCAGTCCAGGTCATAGGTATGTGCAAGGAGATTTCAGAAGGTCAAGGGGAACACTGCATTCCCCTAAAAAGAAAGAGTTTCAAAATTTTTGAGACAAGGACAAAAAAGTATGTCCATTAGAATTGATGATTTGTGATGTTATCACCTTAATTCAACAAAATCCTAATCTAACAGTTTCAGTTTTGGCTACTCAAAACATATTTTATTTGTCTCGTTTACTTAAAGATAATATAATTGGGTTATTCGACAGGAAACCATGTCAAGAAATTCCCTTTCTGGTCTTTTGCACAATTGGCATCACCTTCATTGTGAATTATACACTTGCAACTAATGCAACCATTAAAGTGCACTGTCAAAAGAAAAATCTCAATTAGGACTCGTTTTTTCTTTATAAAAATATGACACATATTCTGATCATTAGATTCATTGTTATGTTCTTATATTTTTAGCACTCATCTAACAGTAGAGTTTCTTCCTCTTATCACCTATATGATGTGGATAAAAAGAAATGAAAAACATATTATCATAATATTATTCATATAATACTTGCATTCAAATAAGTTATGTCAAAAAAACATATGAATTCACATATTGGTTCAAACGGTCAGAAAAGGTGGGATGATAGCACTCTATCTAAAGAAGGAACACATATCATTTTCTTAGAAAAAGAGAGACTGCTATGAAGAGAGAACAAAAGTAAAGAGTATTTGTTTAGCCATTGGGTGAGTTTCTCAGGTTGGGTTTCTTGAGATTTTTTACATTTAGAAATAGTTTATTATGTCAAAATATCTTCTTTTTAGTTAATATTTTGCAGAGATAAACTGAATTAGAATAAACAATACCACATGGCAGGAATGGATTATCCAAACCAAATTCAAAGAAGACCATTTGATCCTTTTAAAACAGTTCTGGTATGATAGCAAAGTTGATGTTTAAGAATCGAAGTGCCCAACCCCTAAATAAACTTATAAGAGTGCCTTCAACCTACGACCAATGTTACGAAAGATCATAAAACCTCACAATCCCATCCAAGTGTCTGACAGTGGGAAGCATAGAGAATGCTAAAGTACCTTAATAACTTTGAATGACAATCACGTAAGTCATTTACAAAGCCTGCAATTTTTTTGGACTGAAAATCTACAACTCAACATTATATCAAAACCAGTGATGATTACGAGTGATCAAATTTAGTCAAAGCCTAAAATATATTTGAACTTCAATTAAGTTCCTAAAACTTTTATTTTCCTAATTCAAATATATGTGCTCTACCATATTTTCTTTATCCATAATCATAATTTTTTGTTTCAATTGAAAGTCAACCTGTTATTGAACTTTTACACCAAGTTTGAACCATCCAAAACACTCTACACAACCAACAAAATTTAATGTGCACACATGAAACATACACACATCGAATTTGACCAAGTTTTTGGCACTTATAGCTTCTTTTTTTTTTTTTTTTTACCAAAAAATTCGCCCATAAGTCAGGTACATTATCTAATGCAAATATAAACTTATATAGCACGAGAGAGTTTATAACAAAATTTGGAAATCCTACCCAAAAAAGAATCAGAACCAAAATTAGTAACCCAACACTCAGACAAACCTTTGGAGTTTGGACACCATATCCAAATTGGAAGAAAGACCCATCACACAACCAATGCGATAATACTTCAGCCGAGGTTGATCGTTAAAAAAAAGCAAAACAAATTGATCGATCAAGTTCAAAAATATAAACATAAGTGAAGAAAATTGAAACTTAATTACGGGAGAAACTTTCCCTTATGAGATTAATCAACAATCTTGTCCGTTAGCTCCTAATGAATAGTCTACATAGAATTTCATAGACACATACATGGGCGCATACCCACATTATTAGAATCAGAAACCAAGTTCAGGTAAAATAAGTTGAAGAGAGATGAGTGTTGCTGAGTGCTTACCTGGAAGATGGCTTCGTAAATGATTTCGATTCATTCGTACCAATCATAATTTCTAGGGTTTCAGAATCAAAAGTAAAAACAAAGGCGACAAGTAATGCAGATAAAGAAAGAGGGAAAGAGGATTGGTACCTGTTGAAGCAGCATCTTGGGAGACTTTGTGAAAGCCAGAGAGAGAGAGAGAGAGAGAGGTGGGAGAGGTTTTTCAATTGGAAATCACTTTTAGACCTTACAAATTCTAAGCATTCAGTTGCCGACTCGGACTACCCGTTATTGCTTGGAATTTGTAGGGTATAAAAGCGGGTTATTGGCTTCTAATTACTGAAGGTAGGAATTTGATTGGGCGCCATTAAGTGGAAATACAGATTACCGACTGATTTAAGGGTAGATGAGTAATTAATTAAGCACTAATTTGACTTTATACAATTGTTCGAGCACAATGATGAAAATTTTTTCTTTTAAGCAGCTTTTTAAAAGTAGTATAGATATATAATATTGATATAAATAGATATATAGAGGAAGAGGAAAAATCTTTTAGGAATTGTGCCTTCCATTTCTCTTGTTTCATAAACTAATAATTTAATCTAAAAATTAGATAAAGAAAAGTATGTCATAAATGATATTAATTTATATCTATATTTATTACTATTTATAAATGTCAACATTTACCTACTTATAAATGTCAAGATTTTTCAAAAAAAAAATTATTTTCTATTTTACCTTTAATTATTACACTAAAGACAATTATGCCCGCAAAATATTAGTTAGATAAATTTTATCTCTATGACTTCTAAATTTTTTGTTGTTATATAAATTTTATCACTATATATTAGTTAGATAAAATTTATCTCTATGAGTTTCAAAATTTATCTCGACTAAAATTCTAATATGATGTGAAAAAAATTACTATTTTTTAGTATAAACAATCATAAAAAATTCATTATTGATTGTTATATATTAAAAGATTAGAAGAGTAAAGAGTTAAACTTATATATTTTTCTTTCTTTCGTACCTATTAGATTTTCAAAATATTTTAAACAATTTGATTAAAAATATATATAGATAGATATAGGAAACTTTTGATTTCCTAATTTACCCATAATTATTATACTAAAGACAATTATGCCCACAAAATATTAGCTAGATAAACTTTATTTCAATGATTTCTAATTTTTTTACTGTTATATAAATTTTATCACTATATAATAGTTAGATAAAATTTATCTCTATGACTTTCAAAATTTATCTCAAAAAATTGCTATTTTTTAGGATATAAACACAACCATCGAAAATTCTTTATTTATTGTTACATAATAAAAGATTAGATGAGTAAAAAGATAAACCCATATATTTTTTATTTTTATCATACCTATTAGACTTTCAAACTATTTTGAACAACTTTATTATAAATATATATAGGCAGATATTGGAAGATAAACATATATCTCTCTAGTAACTTCATTAAGATATTTGATCTTATATCTATGCATGGTCAACGATGCTTAGTGCTGTAAACCTTTTAGCTCTTTTTTTTATCTATCATAACATGTCTATTGCTGGTATAATATTATATTTACTTTGTTTTTCATCTATTTGGATATGCCTACTGCATAAATGTTCTATTTACATTACAACATTTTTTGTAATTTGAACTAAAATTAATTTGTATTCAATCTATCAAAGTGATAATGAACGTCCAAAAAAATGCATTTTTCATAGAATGAAAAGCTTAATCTGTTAAACTAATCTCCTAATATTTAATTGTTTATTATTAGTAGACTTGTAATATTTTAGGAGTTATTATATTATGGGCAGAATTAATTTTATTACCAAACTTCTTGAATTCATGTGATAGTGGAATAGTTTTAGATTAGTAAATTATATTTATGAGTTTTTTTAGTCTTATGTTGTAATGCCATAAATTCTCATTGGATTCAATAAGTCATTTAATGCATATATCAGTAGTCTTTTACTTCGTTAACTTCATACACTTCGTATTTTTAAAAAATATAATCAAAATTTTTTCACGTGCACCACACTTGTACATTACTAGTATAATAAATGAAAGGTGTATTGTATTGTTTTTATAATAGATTTATACATGATAGTTTAGATAACTGAGAAATGTTAGAGGATAAAAGAGAAGAATAAAAGTTTTTCAAAGATACATACTTTTTAAAGTAATATAGATAGATATAAACTTAATTTGAAAATTTAATTTATTATAACAATTGTATTAATTATGAGTTTCAATATTAGATGAAACTAAATTACAATTCAACGACCGTAATTGATACCATCCCTGAAGTAAATATCAACATTATGTTCAAATAACACTTTTGTATACTAGATAGATACGAATAATCTTGAGTTTGTGTTTGTTTATTAAATGAATTTCAAAATTAAGTTCAAGTTTAATTTATTTAATAAACAAACTTAAAAAAATAAATTAAATGAGTCAATTAATCACTTGGGCTCCACTTTATATTTTCTTATGCTAGTTTTTTTTTTTATGGATTGAAAAATAAAAATAAGGTAGCTTGCTTACAAGACTCAATATTGTAGCGATAATAATATTTTAAATTTAATTTATAGACAAAATTTGTCTCCGCCATTGACTTGTCAGTGAATCCTAATTAATGCGAAATAAAATAGTGATAATCTTTTTTATGAAAAACTTTCCGCTTAAAAAGTTTTTATTAAGGTTAATAGTCAACTTGTTTGACCTCTTTTTATAGAATTTCAAACAAACAAAATGTGGGATACAAATAAGAAGAGGTCTATCGACAAACATTTGTTGATTGGATCGGAGGCGCATCTATTAAAGTGATTTTTTAATAAGACCTACCAACTCAAGGATAATTGTTACTCAAATGACTGTTATCAGAATGTGATTCTGATCTCTAAATGAATCTGCTGTACTTATAGATTCACTGTCAATTTAGTAATTATGATTAATTAGGTCAATCATTATCAACATTCATTATATAACAATTTAAATGGGACCCACTACAATGAATCTATCCTCTCACACTATAAACCGCCATTAAGGAAAGTTGAGTCAAAATGTGTTTGAGTGATTCAAATCCCTATCAGCCACCATAATGGATATAACGTCTAAAATTACACATTAACCAAGCTAAGTTCAAAAAAAATATATAACACATAAGGGTAGTTTAGGAAAAGAACTACTCGTCTTTTTCTCCGGCACTGGAAGTTCTGTAAGCAACAACAAATCATCAGCAAACAAAGAGAAGCTAAAGAGTCAAAACCCCCCAATCCCAGCTGGAGCCTTCCTTATGTTTCTACGATTCGCTCTCTATCTGAAACCCTAATCTTTACATTTAATTTCAAATCTCAAATCTCAAATCTCGAATTTTCTCTCTCATTTTTTTTTCTCTGATTTTCCGTCAAAGTTAAAAAACCCTAGTTTCACTTTCTGCTTCAAAAACATCATCTTGAACCCTAAGGCAAGTCTTGTATTTCTTTAACTGAAGTATCAGAACTCGTTGGCCATATGAATTTAAAAAAATATAGGTTGTTATATAATTATTTCGAGGTATGCTTGATTTTGTGTTCTGTGATCGATTTACGATTTAATTTGTTGTGATTATGTACGTGTGATTGCGTAATTAGGGCCTGTACGTTTTTTATTTGGTTCTATTTGATTCAGAAACAAATTGGACTTTTTTTGGGCGATTTAGTTGATTTGTTATATGGGCTTATCAGCCTTTAAATTTGTGCTGCTGTCGAGGTTTGGATTGGTATTGCATTGATTTTAAGTTACTCGGGTGTGTTTCATTCAATGGGAAAAAGTTCAGTTAGCGACCATTTGGGATTATTTTATAGAACCTTAAGATCAGTGGTGTGATCAATTAGTCTGCTCACTATAAAGATATCTAAGAATTTTGAATTTATATAGCGGCAAAATGCAGGTTCCAGTTCATGATTTTTATCGGATAATAAAGGAAAGCGGTTAACCTAAGATCTTCATATATATATAAATATATGTCTTTGTTTGTTTTGTTAATGAAGTTTGAGCTTGTATTGACCTGAATTCAACATTGGGGTGACTTGGTTTGAGAGGACAATGCTTTACTCTAAATTATTTGTTGTGGGGGTCACATTGATTTAATCACTACAAGCCGCGGTTGGCTTGAAAATTTTAACCGTTTTTGTATTAAAAATTGCAAAATTTTTAACTCAATTATATTAAAATGTAAACTCTGTGGCCAGGCAGTTTTTAGAGCTTAGCAATTTGTTTTCGTAAAAACTGTTAGCAAAAAGGGTGGGTCTTGGCGCAACAGCAAGATTGCTCCATTGTGACTTGGATTGGAGGTCACGGGTTCGAGTATTGGAAACAGCCTCTCTGCTTGTAGGGTAAGGCTGCATATATCTAACCCTCACCAAACCCCACAATGGCGGGCGTCTCATGTACTGGGGACGCCTTTTTTTAAAAACTGTTCAAATTTTAACCAGAGTGCCAAATTGGAGCAGCTTTTTTTGGTGTTAAAATTTTTGCTTGAGTTTACTTGCTTAAAATATTCAATATTTGTTACTCAGGACAATTAAATTATTCTCACATTTAGACGTCTAGATGCATATCTATTAGAAAGAAAAATTATGTTCAAGTGTCATGGGGTTATGTTCCAGATATGGTCAATGTTCTACTTTAGATCTATTTTCTGGCGAAATCCAAGTTTAGAAGTATTCTTCTAATTCCATTACTAATTTCAGCATTTGTGTTTAAGATGATTCATATTTTGCAACTGCATAATATTCGACTATGTCTCTATAGCTTTCAAAATCGTGGTATCTACCCCAAAACTTGTTATATCTTCGAGAATATAAATATTGATAAGTGTACAGTTCGGTAGAAACGATGCTACATAATGTTACGGGACACCTTTGGGATAACCCATCTTTGTCGAATACTCCTTGTCCATCATCTACTTTATATGCAACTATATTCTTTGATACATTGACACTTGTTTTCCTTGCACATTGTGTAACATGTCAAATTTTGCGCAACCTTTATAATCCGCACTGGTCGCTAGCCAAAGAACACACTGATCAACAAACTGAATTTATCAATATTCTGAAGTGGTTGACAGAGGACTTGCTACTTATCATTCCTGTACTAGGTGTCGTAGAATTAAAACTGTTTGATACAAGCAATTGATTTTCTTATGTTGCTTTTCAGTTGAGTTGATATGTAGAATTAGCTTTTGTTGTGATTTGACTTTAATTGTTTACTGTTTGTCGTTACTTGTGTGCTACCTTTAATGCAGTTTGACTAGTATAGCATCTTTTAGCGGTTTGATGCTGGAGGCAGTATGCAGATGATAGTTGGGAGAAATGCAAAGGTATCATGCTGCCAGCTGCACTAGTGCAGTTAACAACAATTATATTGGTGGGCCATCAGTTAAGGATACATCCCGAACTGACTCCACTCCACTTGCAGCAAGCTTCTCTTTGAATCCCAGGTAGATGCGCCTTATGTTGTATTATTCCTGCAGGGAGAGTCTCTCTCTCGTGTGTATGAGCACGTGTGTGTGTGGCATGTTGCATGCTCATGCACATTGGTGTACACATTACTTTAAATATTCATTTTTGATATTGTTGGAGATTGAGGTTGACATATGATCTAGAACTTTGTTGAGTCTATTCCTTTATAGTGCTGCAAACTTCATATTTTCTGATTCGCATAACGTGGTAGTACGTTTGCGAGGCAACAATAAAATTGTTGATTATAATGACGAAACATATAGCGTGCGTCCATAAATGTTGACGTTGCAGTTTTATTACTTTCTCCTCCGTGGAAGTAAGGATTATTACATTTCTTTTTATGGGCATTATTACTTTTCTTTTTTATTCTGTAGTTTTCAAGTACAGCATGATTATTAGTTTTGCTTTCCTTACATGGTGCATAATAATGACTTACCCCCACAGTCACCGTACACAGGTTGCTTCTCTTTTGATGCTGCTAATGCTATTTTGGTTAATGCCATCTTCATAATTATTGGATGTGAATATATATAAACATACATACATTTATATTACCTGAAACAGGAATTTTATGTCATTACATGCCTATTCTACTAGTTCCAATATCTTATTTAAGTGAGATTGGGGATTCTACGAGTCTTGGTAGCTCTTCATTGCTGGCAATAGGGGTTTAGTGTAGATTTTCAACGCCATCATGAGAAACTAAGGCTTGATTTATTTAAGGCCTTGTTCAAGGTATAAACCAGTGGAGCTCAAGCCTTAGTTCTTACCCTGATTGCATATAGAGTTTAGCTTGATCAATTGTTATGATTAGGAGGGTTGGCTTGTCAAAGTGGCTATATCTTCTAAAGCCCGTCTATCCATTATCTATGTAGCAGATAATTAATTGTATACAATACATTGAGCTATACAGATTTAGTTTCTAGAGATCTTTTTGGGATTTAGTTCTATGAACTGATATGCTCTTGTCTGTAAATTTTTGTGTTTATAAAAAGAAGACTTCTCTGGGATGAATTGGTAACTTAATATTATGGTGCCTGCAGGCGGTCATCACAGCTGTCACCTTACAAACTGCGGTGTGACAAAGATCCTTTGAATTCCCGGTAGGTTGTACATTCAATTTGCTCGTTTGTTAGCATTTTGTTTGGTGAAACATTAGTCTTGCTTTTTGTGAAGAATGGATTAAACTAAAAGTTAAATGCAGACTATTTGTACTTTACATTCCTTATTTATGGTTTTTTTCTGTTTGGAGTCCCAAGGTTTAGAACTTGCTGACTTTCGCAACTTTATTTATAAATTTTCTAAGATTTGCATCTAACTCCTCCATCTTATCACCATTGTCATCTCACATTGATATTGGTCACTAATGTTTCCCCAGACTTGAGCCTCCTGACTTTCACATTCCTGCTCCAAATTGCCCTGAGGAGACTCTCACCAAGGAATATGTGATATCTGGATACAGGGAGACTGTTGAGGGGCTTGAGGTATGCTTTTGAACTATCCGTTTTTGTGTCCAATGACAACTTTGTGTTGGTTATATGCAGAATTTATCTTTCTATATGCTAAATTTATCCCGTCGAACAAAAATTCATGTGGTTAATATAAACTAACATTTCTTTGCGTGAGTCAACTGCCTAAATAATTAACTCTAGTGTGTTTTTTTTTTTTTTTAGTTCAATGGCCCCGTATCCAGGTCAGCTTATGCGTAACTTGACTAATCCCCATCCCGGTCCGGTAAAAGGCAGACCATCCACACCGGGATTAGGGAATTTGTGGGGGATAAATCTCTCATGACCTGGTCTCAAGGGGTTGTCAAGATTCGAACTCTGGACCTTTGAATTTACAACTCATATTTGTTACCAAGATTTGATGTTTCCTGATGCACAATAAACATTACGACCTAATAAGATGAAACGAATTTTTCTCTTGTATTATTTATGTTGTTAGAAAGATGGATTACATGATCAATTCTGTTAGGCAAGCAAGTGGTATCTGACATCACTTTGGATATAATATCGTGTTATGGCTATCATTGTACATTGTGCACAATCATGCATCAATTGTTGCAAGTGCTTGAACCTCAGTTAACATTGGTTTACAAGTAATTTTTTTTTAAAGCGGAGCTGGTTTTGTCTGTTAGAGCATCAAATCCAAAACCAATTTGGCAATGGATGAAGTAGCTTCTCAAGTATATAAATCATATTTGGTGGTCTTAATTATTCGGTGTGGTATACAAACTCTTTTAACACCCTCCATTACGTGAGACTCGGGCTCACACATGGGGTCAATAAACAAACAAACAACCAATCATACCGAAAAATTCAAATAGGTATTAGACTTAACCCATTGACCACCAAGGCCCAGATCGGATTCCATGTTAGAGTAGCCTACCCAAAATCAATTGGTAATGGATGGAGTGACCCATAAAGTATATAAATCCACCTTGGTGGTCCTAATTATTCGGTGTGTGATACATACTCTCTTAATACCCACTCTGACATGGGATCCGGGGTCGTACATGAGGTCAATAAATAAACAAACAAATAACCATGCAATGCCTAAAAATTCAAATGGGTAAGAGGATTGACCCCACTAACCACCCAAGGCTCAACTCTGATACTATGATATAGTATCCAACCAAAAACTAATCAACAATGGGTGGAGTGACCCCTTAAGAATATAAACCAACCTTGGTGATCCTAATTATTCAGTGTGAGATACAAACTCTCTTAACAGGTATGACTTCCGGGTGGCCAACATGACACTAAATTTTTCATGAGCCATGATCAGTTAGTGCTGATTCCTTTTTCTATTCATTCTCAAACTTTTCTAGACATTTGTTGAAGAAATAAATATTTAGTGTAAGAGCGCTTTTGCTGCTGCTTACCAATTTTAACATAAAGGACAGTGTGATATGCAGTTCATGTTGAACACTTCTAATGCTTGCATGTTATGAGTTAACTGTGCTAGAAGGACATCCAATTCCCATTTTTTCCTTCTCTTAATTGTAGATCCTCCATTTTTCTTTGTTTTACTTTATCGAAGATCATGTATGTGCATGTTGTTAACTTTGATCAATCAAAGAAAAGTAAGAGGAAGAAAGAAGAGAATATTATTGAGGCACAATTAACTAGAACAAAACTTAAAAGAAAACTACATATAAGAGGTTTTTATATAGTAAATTAAGTTAAGGCAACATAAAAAAAAACAAATGACTAAACTATCCCTAAGTCTATAAGAGGTTTTTATATAGTAAATTAAGTTAGGGCAACATAAAAGAAAACAAATGACTAAACTACCCTTAAGTCTAAATATAATAACTATTCTAACACTCTCCCTCAAACGCATGATGTGGTAACATCAAACATCAAGAGTTTGCTACGAAGAAAACAAAAGCGTGCGATGGTGTGAAATTTCGTAAAGAAACGATCAGCAAGTAACCAATACAATCAAACTATCTCTGCTGTTATGAAGGCTATAACATGATACTCAGTGTCAGCAGATGATTGAGCCACAACAGTTTGTTTCTTACTTTTCCACGAAATAAGACAATCACCAATAAAGAGATAAAAACCAGTAGTGGACTTGCGATTCATAGAGTCACCAGCCCAGTCCGCATAAGAGTAAGCACGAAATTCCAGAGACGATCAAATAGCAATGAGAGGTCCAACAGAAAATCAAAGCTCAACAAAAACCATCAACAACAATACTCAACAAAACAAATCCCAACAGAGAAAAAAAAACAAACAAAGCAGAACTAGTCCCAAACCAGCAATAGTCAAAATCAAAAATTAGAACCAAAAGAAGTAGCCAACGCCAAACAATTCAAAGTTCGCCACAAATCAACATAACAACTTTGCAAATCAAATACTCACCCAGCAGTTCGTTCACAAAATTAGCCCCAAAGGCTCAAACCTACCAATCAAAAGTGAAAATAAAAATTTCTTGCTTAATCAGTGCGAAGCAATGCAAATGGAAACAAAAGTTTCCTGCTGCGTATTCAATGCGAAACAATGCAAATGAAAACAAAAATTTTCTGTTTATTCAGTGTGAAACAATGCAACGCTATGTCAAATAACAAGCCTAAACGAACAAATCAAAAACCAGTAACGTGACAACTCACCAATGCACAAAATCAACCAATCAACAAATCAGTCCAAAAGCCCAAAGCAACAGTAGCAAACAAAAAAGAAACAACCAGACTAGCAACCAGAAGAATAAGAAGAAGAAGAAGCACCAGTAGAAGAGAAGAGGCAGCAGCAGAAGAGAAGAGGCAACAACAAGTCAACAAAAATAACAATCCAAATAGCAGATCCCAACGTACCAATTTTACAAACCAGAAACCAACAAAGAAGCGGACGCTCAATAGGCCTTAATACAAGCATCTCGAGCCAATAAATCAAACCAGCAATCCTGTAACTAGATAACCCAAATTCCATAACTTTTAAAAGTCCAGAAGACAAACAGAGGCAACAAAACAGTAGCAAAACACCAAAAGGCACTAAAAAAATCTAAATTTGGCACTGTTCACAGCATGAACAGTAACGTCAGTACTGTTCACAGCGCGTGACAAAGTACTTTCAGCACTGTTCATCCATGAACAGTGTTTTCGGCACTGTTCACAGCTCTTGGAATCACAAAAAAATAGCAATCCACCAATCACTAGCCCTCAAATCACACAAACCAAGAATATATTCTTCCTCCAACTAAATTATTTTGATGCTACAATATATATTTTGGATCGAAACCATGCTCCGATACTATGTTAACTTTGATCAATCGAAGAAAAGTAAAAGGAAGAAAGAAGAAAATATTTTTTAGGCACAATTAACCAGAACAAAACTTCAAGGAAAACTACATATAAGAGATTTTTATATAGTAAACTACTAGGGCAACATAAAAGAAAACAAATGACTAAACTACCCCTAAGTCTAAATATAATAACTATTCTAACACATGCATGCCAATTAAAATGCTGTTCTAGTATTCATTGCAGAAGCAATGATGGATGTTGAACTTTCATTTGAAAGTTATTGAAGCCGTGTCTTAGTTTGAAACCTTAGGACATACTAGCAATTCTATGAAGCTGATGTCCATGTAACTGTAGTTGTATATGCATGTTTCATTATCCCCCGGCCTCTCACCCCCTAAATAAGGAGCATTAGTGTTTGACATGTCATACACGGTCATGGTATATATGTCACAATGTATCTTTTATATCCTTCAATAGTGTTGTTATCTTATTTGAGTTCACTTGGTGATTTTATTAGGAAGCTAGGGAGATCTCACTATCACAGGTGCAAGCTTTTACGAAGCCTATTATCCTAAAGTGCAAAGAGGTAAATCTAGTGAATTTGTAGCCAGGATGGTTCTCTCTTGTTGTTAAGCTGCAAAAGGTTAACAACTATTTTTATGTGTAGTTGCTTTTGGTTGAAGATGTGGTCACCTATAGCTTATTTACTCTTCTTTGCAGGAAATCAAAAGATTTCACAGGGCAATCAATGAATCTCGTGCTCAAAAGCGCAAGGTGATGAAGCTTTCCTTCCTCAGTTAATGTAAATGTTTGTGAGGGACATTTATTCCTCAGTAGTGAATTGGACCTTTTTATACTCGAATGCTGAACCGACTACATTTAATTTTGTATTTGACATATCCATATGATTGTAAAGTTCTCAGATGTTATAATGGATTTGAATTTGGAGTTATGTTCTTGATGTTACAGGAAGGTCAGGTTTATGGAGTGCCTCTTTCTGGTACGCTATTGACTAAGCCTGGCATCTTCCCTGAACAAAGGCCATGCAGAGAAGACTTCTTGAAGAAATGGATTGAGGTGCGTCTTCTTCTTCCTACAAGAACTTCATACATTTGTTGTGTTGACGTGACAGCATCTTTAGTATTTCCTCCTATGCAGTCAAGTGCATTTCAGTTAGTTATAAAAATGGAAGAATGGATAATACCATCCTGGTGGTTTCTTAGTGTGCACGTCATGTGTCATATGCCACACTATGTATGGTTTTGATCTTAAGTCTATATGTATTTCTTCATTTGGATTTCCTCATCAATCCATAGATTTATTATGCTTGAGAAAAAGGAAAGAATCAGAATTGATCAAGAGATTTCTTGAACAAAAGAAAAGCATTTTCTTTTCTTGAAAAGAATCAATACTAATGGATACACACCTTCAAATTGTATATCTAATTGAGGATAAGGGAAGAGAAAATAGATTAAGGTAGTTTGGTCAAGAAGGCCAATAGATGCACCCGTTTGAAAAAATGAGAGAATTTCTCTTAATGGTATTAGAAGCAGAGGTAGACCTAAATTAACATTGAATGAAAAAATAAGAAAAAATATAAAAATATTTAACTTAAATGAGCGTATAACGCATGATAGAAGTGAATGGCAAAGATGGACTCATATAGCCGACCCTAAATGATTGGGACATAAGACTTGGTTTGGTTTGATTTAGTTACACACTCTCAAATTGTGGTTCAACTTTTTTCCCATCAGTTTTTGGGGAATGATTCATTATGACCCTCTTTGTCCTTCATAAATACCAAAGGCAGCATAGTGCACGAGGTTTCTGTCAATGTGGATTTAGGAAGGGTGAAATAGATGTCTTAGTGACTTGGCCTTACTCGAATGGGGTTGGGTTGTACCATTTGGACCATTCTTTTTTCATGCTTTTATGCCATTGACTTTTGGCAAAATGGAGAAGAATGTGACTTATTATGAGTCATAGAGACAAGGATCAAAATTTTGTTTCGGTGTATTGTTTCAGTCAACTCGGAAACAAAAATGTTTCAATGTGTTTTGGGAATATTTCGACCCGTTTCAGAAATAAAATGAAAAAATAAAAAGTTTAAGAATCATTTTTCCAAAACATTGGTTAAAAAATATTAAAGTATCTTGAAACATTACAAAACAATTGTGCAAATGTATTGAAACATTACAAAACACCTCAAAACATTATGAAATACTGCGAAGTATTAGAATTTCGATTCAATCATTGATTCGTTTTGGTCTCCTTAAAAACGAAAATGTTTTGGACTTTTCGAATCGAAATTTTGATCCTTGCATACATGTATTACAAACATTTGATCATTATCCTTATCTTTTTTAGATTCATTAGGATATCTAACTAGGAATGAACAAGAAAATGTGGGATTTCACTGAAACAACTGAAGCCCTTCTAAGAGTATGGAGCCAAATCGATTAGTGTGATACAATTCCTCAGTTGTGTTTGATGTGCAAAGGTGATGTTGAAAGTGTTGATCATTTGTTTCTTCATTGCCTTGTGGCTCAGAATTTGTGATATCATTTGTATAGTGAGGCGGGTTTGAGTAGGGTGATTCATGTCATATCTACTTTCAAGAGGTGAAACAATTTGAGAGATTTGATAAAGGTGTTACTCTTTGGAACTGTACTATCATCGCTATTTTTTGGTTATTTGGAAGGAATGAGCACAAGAATTTTTGAAGACCGAAATGAGTGTGTGAATGGATTATGGGATCGTACTCACTTCTTAGCATTTTTTTGGGCTTCGATTTCAAAAGAATTTTGATTTTTGCTATTTAAGCAGGATGACAAGCTTCGTGTGATTTATAGACTTCTTTTTATAATTTATTTACTTTTCTATTTTATCCCTATTTTGGTTGGATTTCTTATCCAATCTTTTTTGATGTACCTTATCATTTTTAATTCATACTAGAGTTTTGTTTCTAATTAAAAAAATAATTATGTGTCTAGACTAACTCAATTAGAAAGCTTTGGGCCAACATCATAATCATACATTTTCAATTTCTCCATTTTTGTTGTAGGTTTTTGTGAAAACTTGAAACAATAAAAAGTTTGGTAATAGTTTTCGTTTTATTTTTGTGAATTCATTTTGAAAAATGAGTGCATTTTTGAAAACAATAAAAATTGGTTTTTAAAAAGTCAACAAAATAGAAATGGACTTATTACTTAACTCCACCTTTTAACATTATCAGAACAGTACCATCCAATATCAACACCACCATGAAAGCCACCATCACCTTATCACTGTTGTTGCTGCCACCATCACCGCCCACCACAAGCTGCCACCACCATGGCTACCGCTTGCAGCCATCATCACCCAACCACAAGTTGCTCCCACTACCGCCACTGCCTGCAACCATCATCACCCCATCACAAGCTACCCCTACCACCATTGTTGTCAAAACCACTGTCGCCACACTTTCACCTCCACCACTCACCATCGTTGCTAATGTGACTACTACTGTCACCGTCACCACGGCTGTCGCCACTACCATAACTTCCATCATTGTTACCACTTACCACAGCCATATCATCACTGTTGCCGTCACACCCACTATCCCAACTGCCATCGTTGCCGCCGCTACTATAACTTCCATCGTTGCTACCACCACCCTATCATCACTGCCGCCATCACACCTACTATCCCAAGCACCACCATTACTGCGGCTGTAGCAACCATCACCTCTACCATTGCAATCACCACCATAGCACCACTGTAGTTGCCACCACTAACCCCACCTAACAAACAGCATTGATTATGCCGCCACCAACATTATTGTTTGTCACCATTTTGCTTATGTGATGTGACAAAATATATGTAAACCAATGTCTATATTTTTACAAGTATTGATTATGAGATGATGTGAACCAAAGTCTATATTTTTACAAGTATTGATTATGAGATGTTTCAAATTATGCTACTAATGCTATTATTTTTTGGATTTTTAGTAAAAATAGTTTTTTTCCTTCTTTCGGGAAGGTTCAATAAAAATAGTTATCAAACAGGCTTTTAGTTTTTGTTTTATTTTCTTCATAATAGAAAAAGATATTAAAAAAAAAACTTTTCTGTTTCTTCTTTTTAGAGAAAAAAAAAAGCTGAAACAGTTTCCATTTTCATTTTTTTAAAAACTGAAAACTGAAAACATTGTCAAATGCCCCCTTATGAAAGGGTTTATGTGGTCAGGGACTCAGGACTTCCCTGAATTGGTTTGCCATAATTGTTACCTGAATCTAGATTATTCATTTAAGCATATATTTCCCAGGCCTCTAGTGCGTTACTGAAATTTGGAAGTGCCAAGTTCTTTTGCTCTGTGTGCATGTTCTATATGATACACCATACGATTTATGGTGTTTGAAGTTTGATTCCAATTGTAATAGGAAAAAAATGATAGGGAGGTGAGTTTTGTAATGCTCTTGTAGCAAGTAAAAGCACCACAAGTACTAGTAGAAACAGCATAAACCTTGAAATTAGCAAGTAGAGGATGTAGTTAGTTTTCCAACAGAGAGGTAAATGGAGCCACCGACACTTTTGCCTGTTTTAACCTTAGCCCATGGAGTGTATATGTGCATCTGCATAATAAGTATGAGGGACCCCCCCCCCCCCCAAAAAAAAAAGGAAGAAAGGGAAAAAGAGGTAGTGAAAAGTGTGTTTGCGATGATACGAACACTTTTTTTGGTCCATCAAAGCCAAACTTGATGGTTTTAAATTTCTTTTTCTTTTCAGGGTTTATCACAGCACCATAAACAGCTGCGTTCATTGGCCGATCATGTACCTCATGGTTATAGGGGGAAATCACTTTTTGAAATCCTTATCAGAAATAATGTTCCGTTACTAAGAGCAACTTGGATTATCAAAGTCACTTATCTTAATCAGGTAAAGCTTCTTTGATCAGAGGTTCCGAGTTGGTTACTTTTTTAGCTGTGGCTGCTGTTTGTCTTGGAAGGTGACAGATTATCATTTTATCTTACAGGTTCGGCCTGGCTCTTCCAGTTTATCTTCTGGGGTGTCAGACAGAAGTCAGTTTTCTCGCTCACAGCAGTGGACAAAAGATGTTACTGATTACTTGCAGTACCTCCTGGATGAATTTGTCTCCAGAAATAATTCCCATTCTAATGTACACTTCAGGGATCGCACTCCACAATTGGTTTATGCTGGGTCAACACAGAACAATATTGATCCAGCAGCAGCAGTTGTTGATGGTGAGGAGCCCTCCCTACATTTTAAATGGTGGTATGTGGTGCGGATTTTACTGTGGCATCACGCAGAAGGGCTGCTTCTTCCTTCTCTCATCATTGACTGGGTTCTTAGTCAACTGCAGGTAAGGATATTATAAGCTATCATACTTTAAATACAATTTTTTGGAGATGAGTGATAGGTAAACTAGCAGCAATTTTATCTGAGGTATTCACTCCTTTGGAGCCTAATATCCTATTTGTGCATTTTCAGGAAAAAGAATTGCTTGCGATTATCCAGTTGCTATTGCCAATCATATATGGTGTCATAGAAACTGTTGTCTTATCTCAGACCTATGTACGCACTCTGGCAAGAGTAGCTGTTCGATTCATCCAAGAACCTTCTCCTGGTGGTTCTGATCTTGTGGACAATTCCCGGAGGGCATACACTACCTCTGCTCTGGTTGAGATGCTGCGATATTTGATACTGGCTGTGCCTAATACTTTTGTTGCTTTGGACTGCTTTCCTTTGCCGTCTTGTGTGGTATTTCACATGGTAAATGATGGGAATATCTTATCAAAGGTAGCTGAGGATGCTGTGAAGATGAAAAATGGTCCAGTAGAAGTAAGTTGTGTGTCTCGAGATGAAGGGCTTGATGTCCAGCGTGAATCATTGTTGATTGATCATGCTGTTTCATCAATCCAGAAACGTGCAGATAACCTTGCAAGGGCTGTCAGACCTGGCCAACCAGGTCACAATTTGGCAAAAGCTGTACAGACATTGGATAAGGCTCTTGTACAGGGAGATGTGAAAATGGCTTTTAAATTCCTCTTTGAAGATCTTTGTGATGGGGCTGTCCATGAAAGTTGGACAGCAGAAATCAGCTCACATTTGCGTTCATCACTCAAGTGGATAGGGACTGTGAACTTATCATTTATTTGCTCTATATTTTTCATCTGTGAGTGGGCAACATGTGATTTCAGGGATTTCAGGACAGTCCCGCCTCATGGCCTGAAATTCACTGGCAGAAAAGACTTTTCTCAAGTATACATTGCCATAAGGCTTTTGAAGCTGAAGGTGAAAGACATGCAAAGTTCAATCCGATTCAAGAATGGCAGCACCCCTCTAGTCAATAGCCTTGCAAATGGTCCTGGTCAGCTGAATAACTATTCTGGAAGGACTTCTGCTGGAGTGGTGTACAACCTTAGAAATTGTTCAAAGAGTGTGAATGGGAAAAATAAAGATTGGGCAGATCTTTTTCAAAGCCCAGGCCTTTTACATGATATCATTGTGTGTTGGATAGATCAACATGATGTGCAAAATGGAGAAGGTTTCAAGCGCCTTCAACTACTCATAATAGAGCTCACACGATCTGGCATTTTTTATCCTCAGGCATACGTGAGGCAGCTGATTGTTAGTGGATTTTTGGATTGTAATGGACCTCTGGGGGACTTAGACAAAAGGAAGAGACATTACAATATCTTGAAGCAGCTGCCTGCTCCCTATATTCGTGATGCTCTTGAAGAAGCACAGATCAGTAATGCACCAATACTCAAGGAGGCCATGTATGTTTACTCAAATGAACGACGCCTCGTGCTTCGCCAGCTTATTGATCATGATAAATCCCCTAAAAGTGCAAATACCTTGTCTCGGAAACAAAAACATTATCTAACCTCTGGGGGGGATGGTGCTTCACCCCCCTCTGTTGATCAGTTGAAAGCTTTTCAGCCAGGGTCCTGTTCATTGTCCCGTAAGCCCGTCAAAAGAGTTGCTGACCTTGAAGAACTCAAAGCTTCTATTTCAACGTTGTTGCAGCTACCAGAATTGTCTTCTATGTCCACAGATACAGGACTTGATGACCCACAGAGGAGTATTAAGAGGTTCTTTGGGTCAACTAGCAACAGGGCGGACATGGGAGAAGGAACAGCTGGATGTGAAGAATGTAGAAAGGTGAAGAGACAAAAATTGGGTGACGATATGAGCTCATACCTACAGGTACATTCATCAAATCCCCCAGACAACAATGAAATCTGGTGGGTGAGGAAGGGGCCTAAATCCTTGGAGTCTTCTAAAGTGGATCCACCTCTGAAGCCTTCCAAACAGGCCACAAGGGGTAGGCAAAAGGTTGTGCGTAAAACTCAAAGTCTTGCTCAATTAGCGGCTGCTAGGATAGAAAGTAGCCAGGGAGCATCAACAAGCCACATTTGTGATAGTAGGATAAGCTGCCCGCACCACAGAACTGGTATTGAAGGAGATGCTCCTAAATCGATGGATGCAATCCGAACAGCCCGTTCTGGAGATATTGTTTCAATTGGAAAAGTTCTGAAGCAGTTGAGGTTTGGAGAGAAGAGGACCATCATGGTATGGTTGATAGCTGTTGTGAGGCAGCTTGTTGAAGAGACTGAAAAGACTGCTGCCAAGGTGGGCCAGTACAGTAGGCCATTCCCTCCTACCAATGACCAGAGCACTGTAGGATGGAAGCTTGGTGAAGACGAGTTGTCAGCCATACTGTATTTGATGGATGTTTCTAATGATTTAGTTTCAGCTGTGAGATTTCTCCTTTGGTTGTTGCCAAAGGTTCTTAATAGCCCCAATTCTACAATCCATGGTGGGAGGAACATTCCAATGTTGCCCAGGAATATGGAAAACCATGCATGTGAACTAGGGGAAGCATTCCTTTTGTCATCCATCCGAAGGTGCACTCTCGATTTTTATCTACGTTAATATTTTGTGGTGTCATTTTTAGCCATTGAATTTTTTGTACTTATTTTGAAGACTCCGCTTCACTATTATGTGCCTGCTAGTCATTGGCTTTATTCTTCTTGTTGGGACATGGGAATTTGATCCATTGGGGATAGAATTTACTTAATAACATTACATTGGATTGTGGTTTTGGGCCTTATGGCTTACTTTTTTTTTTTTGGGTTTTCCTTATTCTTTGGTCTCACTGGTGTTATTTGTCCTCAACTCAATTGTTGTTTTGATAACTAGACTGGTCATTCATTTGTTTTGATGGCTGGGTCAGAGGCCTACTCATTCAACAAGGGCTCAGACTGTTTCAGTTTGGGCCAAGTGTAACTATAAAATACTGAAGTATTCCTTGACATCTCTAGAGAATGGCAATTGGCAAGCCAATTTTTTGGGTTCTGTTGCCATACTGATTTCCATTTGTCATGCCGCTTATTTTTACATGCCCTACATATTTTTTAGTCAATAATTTCATACACTTTGAGATGTACAATTATCAACCATAATTCCTTGCCAATTTTCTTACCCACACTATCTTTTATGGTCTATAACTTCCAATATTTGAAGGAAGCAGTGGGGCTGTGGTCAATACCTAGAATAGTACTCGACAGTTTGAGTTCAATTCCTGCACACTTACATGCTCAAAGTACTTTCTTTGCACTACCGTGCTACAAGCCCAGACCAATGATGTGATGGGTGGGCTGGTTCAACAGTTTAACTGGTCGGTCCTTTTTCAGTACTGTGAACAAAGTTCAGTGCTTCAATTCCTTATGTCTTGCCTTTTGGTCTTGATTACTTTCTTTTTTCTGGGCAGAAGTCTGGATTACTTTCTGAGTTCTCTACCAAAGTCATTTGAATTGCTTGTGGGTTACTTTTTTTTTTTTTTTTGTTTCCTCAATAATCTGATGGGTGTTGCATTCCACCATGGCTCCTCTGCCCTCTGGAGATTGCAGTATTTGAATAATTATTGGACCTTGTTGAAAAATTAGTTTTAGTGAACTGAAGCCCATTCTCTGAATTACCTCAATACACTTAATTTTTTTAGTGATATTTGACCTTCAGAATTAATTTCTGAAAAAGAAAGAAATATAAAGGTTAAGCTGGCAGCCTTAATTTTGAAAACTAAGAATGAGGGCAACTTGAGTTTAAAACCGTTCAGCCACTTGTGTAAATTTTCCTTAGTTGGACACAAAACAACTTTGTTGTTTTTCTTCATCATTTTGTATCTCTAGTGCCCAGGGCCTTCCATCATTTTCCTGCTTAAAAATCCACTTTTGTTGCATTCATACATTTCTCTTTATTCTAGTCAAATACCGCACTTTTCACTGGAGAGTGAATATGTTTGTTATACAATATACAATACACAATATGAGTGATCTTTGTATTTTGTGCTGCTTAAATTGTGAAACCTTTAGGGTTTAGATACGGAGAGAAGAAGAATAAGAGAAAAGAGAGAGACCATGAGAAGAGAGTAGTATGTTAAGGTTACACAATTACACCCAAATTATATATATAAAAGAGCTCTACCGATTGGGTTATTGCGATTACGGGTTGGATGTCTAATTGTTCAGGTTGTAATGATTGTACCTTGTACCTAAACCGGTGGCTCACTTTTTCTGAGTAATGGGAAAGAGGGAAAGAAGGGAAGAGGACCAAAACATGCTAGTGCGATTGAAAGATTTTACTGAGACAAAGATGGATTGTTGAGAACGTAGAGGAGGTAGAATGGTAAGTTGTTCAGATCTAATATGGATCATACATGGACGGTAGTTGGAGTCGGCGTCTCTTCTAGGTTTCCCTCATCTAGGATCCCGAGGGAAAGGGTCTAATTGTCCCAATCTGAAAGAGTTGACTAATAGTTAGTATCATTGTGTTGCAGAGGATAAAATACTATAATCAGTGCATAGAGAATGAAATTTCATTTACTAATACGACATCCAAGTATGAAGTTAATATTGGTCAAAGTAAGAAAGCTCTATTTGGTTAAACTAGTTTGCCGACCTAAGAGGTAAATGATACTAAGGATCATCGTGTTTTAGAGGTTGAAACACAATAATTAGTGCTTGGAGAATGAAATTTCGCATGGAAAATATGTATCACATTTGCAAATGCAATATCTAGGTACAAAGTACTAAAACATCCCTAAGCTAAAAATAGATCGTAACGTAACGCCCCCCTCAAGTTGATGCATAAATATTTCCAGCCTAACTTTCAATCATTGGGGTGAAAAACTTTGCTTTAATTGTGAAGACATCAATTCATCTGATCTCTAATTTCATAAAGGACATACAAATCAAACCTTGGTTCAACTCCTTTTTAATGAAGTGTTGTTCAATTTCAATATGTTTAGTTCTATCATGTTGAACTAGATTATGGACAATGTTGATAGCAGTCTTATTGTCACAATGTAGTCTCATATGTCTATTATCATGAATCCCTAACTATCCCAGCAAGATTTGGAGCCGCATAAACTCAAAGATTCTATGAGTCATTGCTTTGTATTCAACCTTGCCCTAAACCAGGCCACCACTGCTTATTTTTTGATTCGCCATATGACAAGATTTCCTCCTATCAAGGTGCAATAGCAGTAGCCTGAAGTAGATCGCATGTCATCCACTTAACTTGCTTAGTTTGCATCACTAAATGCTTTTAGTTTTAAGTGACCATTATTGGAGAATAAGATCCTTTTTTCTGGAGCTACAATAGACAACTTCAAGAAGGGAGTTCGAGGATCATGCATGAATGACTTACAACCCCCACTGCATAAGCGATATCTTATCGTGTATGAGAGATATATATCAATCTCCCCATAGATCTTTGGTCCCTTTCCTTATCTATTTTATCGCACACCACCACTCAGTTGATGATTGACTTCAACAAGAGAATCTGTAGGTTTACATCCCAAAATGCATATTTCTTCAAGAAGGTCAAGAACATATTTTCTTTGGGATATAAAAATTCCTTTTTCTGATTTGACAATCTCAATCTCAAGAATGCATCTCAATATACCTAGATCTTTGATTTCAAACTGCTTAGCGAACTGAGCTTTCAATTTGCTGACTTTATGTCCATCATTTCTAGTTATCACTTTGTTATCCATATATGCAGTGAGGGTTGTAATCTTGTTATCACCATGGCTGATGAGCATAGTATAATCAACATCGCACTATTTATATCTAAATTTTAACATAGTTTTGAGATATCTACCAAACCAAGTTCTGGGAGACTACTTCAACCTATAAATAGACTTCTCAACTTACACACCTTCCTTTCAATTAACTAGGAAGTAAAACCTGGTGGAATCTCCATGAAGAAAAGCATTTTTCACGTTCACAAGAGAGAAGAACACCTATAGAGTTTATCTTTGCCACCGGAGAAAAAATATTTTAATAATCAATGTCATATATTTGAGTTAATCCCTTTGCAACCAACCTAACTTTATATCTTTCGACTATCCCATTAGCTTCTTGTTTGATATTGAACACCCATTTGCACCCCTAACTCCACCAGAAAGAAAAATCAATTCCCATGTGTCATTATTTTTCAAGACTTTCTTTTCCTTTATCATAATTTCTCTCCATTTTGGATCAACAAGAGCTTCTTTCCTACCTTAAGGAATTGATATAGAGGACAAGGAAGAAACAAAAACATGATATATGGAGACAATAAATCATAAAAGACAAAGTTAGAAATAAGATGTTGAGTACAAGATCGAACATCTTTTCTAACTGCAGTAAGAAGCTCGGAGTCATCAAAAAGTGGATTATTATTAAATGGGTTAATTCCTTGAGGTTCATTACCTTATGAAACAATGGAAGATGAAATTGGAGTTGAGAAATTCAACTGATTTGGCAGCACATGAGTAGTCTATATTTCTTGATGCCAAGAATAAATTTTCAGATTATCCTTCTCAAAGTGAGCACAAGGTAGACAACTAATGTCATTTTTGTCCTTAATAAGTTGCTACTCTCCCTTACTAACATCCCACTAAACAGGCTCCTAGCGGAGGCTCGTAGCATATCACCTTTTCCTCAATAGTGATATTCTCTCCGTAAAGAGATGGTTGGGAAGTTGAGAAAAAAAGGCTTAGATTCACGAAAAGTAGCATCCATAGTAACATACATCTTCTGAGACTATGGATGATAACATTTATAGTTGTTTTTTTAGTGGCAAAATAATCAACAAAAACTCATCGTAGAGCCTTGGGCAAGTTTCTCTAGAAGGATTTATAATCACTTAAACTAAAAGACACTCAAAGGGAGACGATTAGTAAGATAAACGAGAGTAAGATCTTTGTTCATGAGTACTCACACAAAGGGTTTGACGAAGAATGTCACTCTTATTGAAGTAGGAACGAAATTCCCAATCAATGTACTCAATATCACAAACAAAAAATTCCATATTGCATTGTTTCACTAGACTAGGAAAAAGTTTTTCGATGACACCAAACGAGGGATGTCCCAAACATCTATTCCACTGATGTAAGAGCTGAAGGCAACTGGTGCCTAAGAAAGAAGTTGTAGCATCCAAGAAATACAGACCAACATGTATTTTACCATTGTCAATCATTCTTACTGACTGCAGTTCTTGAAAGATACAATGAGGAAGGAAAAAAGTTATTGAACAATTTAAGGATTTGTAATACTATTAACAAACAATAAAGTAGTGGAGAAATTTGGGACATGAAGAACAGAGGAGAAGGTTAGGGTGGGCGAGGAGTAATGATCCTTTCCTAGAAATAGAGGATAAGGATCCATCAGTTATTCTGACTTTATCTTTACGGGAACATGTACAATATGAAGAGAAAAGACTTGGAGAACTTGTCATATATTATCAAAGAAGTATATGAGGATGAAACATTAAACACCCTAGCACGCCTAAGATTCTGTAGCTAATCTTAAAAAAATATTAAAGGATGTAGTCTGAGATGAAGTCTCTGAAGATTCAGTCATATGTGCATGGAATTGCACATTACCCCTCGGCCACCACCTTGGACATATGCAAGATGTCCAGTTAGCTTCCAACAAAACTGCTTAGTATTTCTAATCTTCCCACAATAATCACACTTTAATTTATCCTTGGCAGCAGTGTCACTCGTCACGCTAAGGGGTAACAACTAACACAATATTCCAAACTAGGACCCTAAAGTATAGCTATTCTCCAGTTGAACATGGACATAGGTCTCTTCTAATGTAAGAAATGGACTACGACTCAAAATATGAACCTGACTCTAATCATACTCAATGTTATCGGCCAACAAGAAAGTCATACACACATTCCTTCTCCACTATCTGCAAAAATTATGCGGCACCATTAACACAATCGGCTTGGAAACTCTAGTAGTAGTCAAGCTCCTTTCACAAGGTAGTTGACTCTACGTAGTCTCTACATAGTAGACTACAAGGATCTTATCCTTTTAATTAGTCTCCCGAACTTTTTTTCGCAAGTCATAAGCCTTAGCATCGTTGCTTCTTTGAGAATTTATGGGGGTCGCAATCGTTCAAATTTTATGAGTTGTATCAAGTAATAGAAAACTACGACTAATAAAATATTGCATTGAATTAAGCAATTAAGATATAACTAAGGTATTCTCAGATGTCCAATATTTCATGGAGAACTAGACTCACAAGACTTCTTAGTCTCTCTAGTCAAATACCTATCCAAAGAGATAACTTTGATTGATAGACAAGCTTGTGACCACGTCAGATAATTGCTTTCATTGAACTGCGTTGGACTAATTTGGAGAGAAGGGTTGTTTGCTAAAGCACCTAAACGGCTCAACCCACTTTATCCGGTACTTCCTCCAGTATTTGTAGAAATCATACTAGCTTCTGTGACGTTCTCACAAGTGGATCAACACAAAATAGCAAACAGTCACAGTAAAACACCAACCAAAAATTTGACCACAACAAGAAACACCTCCAACAATAACTAGCAACGAAACAGTTGGTAAACAGTCCTTGTATAGCAACCAGAGACTAACTGAGCTGCCGGAGAGGCAAAAAACTTCCTACCAAAGGTCACTTTGGCCAAAAAACCCTTCCAA
The DNA here is from genome assembly GCA_963454935.2 of Ilex paraguariensis. NCBI lineage: Eukaryota > Viridiplantae > Streptophyta > Magnoliopsida > Aquifoliales > Aquifoliaceae > Ilex > Ilex paraguariensis. The sequence continues at coordinate 35,236 of CAUOFW020001290.1, read as the reverse complement.
ATCCAATCAAGATGTAACAAAACTCTGGTCATTACAAATTAACCTTAGTCGCAACCTATCTAGTAGGATCGACCAAAAACAACACTCAGATTGCTCAAAAATCGCTGATCACAACTTTGGACAGTAAAAAATCGAAAAACATTCAAAAATTTGAAAAGTCAATCAAATGACTTCAAAAAGTTCTAGAAAAATAACCATAATGCTCAGAGGAGAGATTCGAATCTTGTCATCACTTTTTCGAAAATTTCTAACATACTTGGTGGCAGGGGCGGAGCTAGCATTTCACATTAGAGGGGGCAAACTATGATCGAAAATTTTTTTAGCTCATTCATTGATTTACATAAAGCACCATTAAATTTTTAACTTAAACAAATATAAATAAAAAATCATAAAATAACCTATATTTAGTACATTTCAACTCTCACATATTAAAATAGAAAACGATATTATTTCAAATCTTAAAATTTGTACATAATGAATTGATGATAAACTAAATTTTTAGCAATTTTCTTCAATGTATAAAACCACCTTATCCGTGATAAAATTATTATTCATTTTATGTTGAGAAATCTAGTTGAAATCATCATTTACTTTGTTGGTGTACTCAATCCATAAACTAAAACATTGATTTTTTTTTGGAGGGGGGGTAATGAGTCACTAACTTATCAAAAATTGAAAAAAAAAACTAGGACTATTGGAAACATTTCCAAAAATTAAGGGGGGCAAATGTATTAAAATAACCAAAACTATCATCCTTAACAATAGGATTCAAAAAGTCAGGGGTGGGCATGCCCACCCTCATTCCTATGTGGCTCCGCCCTTGCTTGGTGGTGACGTGAGGATGTCAGACACTGAGAGCATGTGTTCCGACAACTTTGAGACGTTAGATTGTGATCGTAGCTCTAATACCAAGTTGAATTGTGAAGCCGTTGGAGTTTAGGTACGAAGAGAACAAGAATAAGAGAAAAAAGGGAAAGATTGTGAGAAGAGAGTAGTTTGTTAGGGATATAGCTACACCCAACTTATATATATAAACTCAAAGTACTAAAATACCCCTAAACTAAAAATAGAGCGTAACATAACAGTGCTAAACATTGAGATTTTGTTTTATAGTGTATACAATTCGAGTAATCGTTGTGTTTTTCCGCGAGATATCACAATTCATTCTCATTTTCATTAATGTATAATCTTGTTCCTATGGCTTGTATTGCTGTAGATTATTTTGATAGTATAGATAAAAGCAAATGTGGTTTTACCTATTCTTATTCCTCTACGGTCTTGGTGCAGGTATGAAAATATACTTGTTGCATCCGATCTTATTCCCGAGGCCTTGTCAGCCGCAATGCATCGTGTTGCAGCAGTTATAGCCTCTAAGGGAAGGGTGTCAGGTTCAGCAGCTTTAGTTTATACCCGACACTTGTTGAAGAAATATGGCAATGTGGCTAGTGTTGCTGAATGGGAAAAGAACTTCAAGGCAACATGTGATAAAAGACTTGTATCAGAACTTGAATCTGTGAGGGCATTGGGCAGAGAGTTTGGGTATCCACTTGGAGTGCCAGCAGGAGTCGAAGACCTTGATGATTTTTTCCGTCAAAAAATAACTGGTGCTCGAGTATCTAGAGCTGCTTTAAGCATGAGGGATATTGTGCAAAGACATGTTGATGAAGCTTTTCATTGTTTTTATGGCAAAGAGAGGAAGGTTTTTGTGGCTGGTGCAATAAAAGGTCCTGCCTTGGAAAAATGGGATGATGGATATCAGGTAGCTCAGCAAATAGTCATGGGACTAATGGACTGCATTAGACAGACTGGTGGAGCCGCCCAAGAAGGAGATCCTACTTTGGTGTCCTCTGCTGTTTCTGCAATTGTTAGTAATGTTGGACAGGTTATAGCAAAAATGCCTGATTTAACAACTAGTGGTAATCATCTGAATATTCCATCCACCACCAATTCATTGAATTTTGCTCGGCGCATTTTACGGATTCATTTAACTTGCCTATGTCTGCTTAAGGAAGCATTTGGAGAGCGTCAAAGCCGTGTCTTTGAGATAGCTCTTGCTACTGAATCTTCTTCTGCACTTGTGCAAGTTTTTGCTCCTGGAAAGGCTCCTCGGAGTCAGTTTCAACTGTCTCCTGAGGCCCATGATTCCAAGGCAAATGTATCGAATGACATTTTAAAAAATTCTACAAAATCAGTGCTTGGAAGAGCTTCAAAAGCTACGGCTGCTATTTCGGCGCTTGTTGTTGGGGCAGTTCTTCATGGAGTAGCTAGCCTTAAGAGAGTGGTAGCTGTTTTCCGATTAAAGGAAGGGTTGGATGTCATTCAGTTTGTAAGAAGTATGAGATCTAATTCAAATGGGAATGCGCGTTCCATTGGGGCTTTTAAGGCAGATAACTTGGTTGAAGTTTCTGTGCACTGGTTTAGGGTGCTTGTTGGGAATTGCAGAACTGTCTCTGACGGTTTCATTGTGGATCTTCTGGGTGAAGCTGCTATAATTGCTCTCTCAAGAATGCAACGAACGCTTCCTCTCAACTTGGTTTTTCCTCCTGCCTATTCTATACTTGCATTTGTCATATGGAAGCCTTTCATTCTTAATTGGAGTATCGTAATCCGGGATGACATCCTCCAGTTGTATAAATCCCTAGCATTGGCTATAGGTGATGCCATAAAACACCTGCCTTTTCGTGATGTGTGTCTTAGAGACACCAATGGCCTTTACGATCTTGTAGCTGCTGATGCCAGTGACTCTGAGTTTGCGGCCGTTCTAGAATCTCATGTTTCAGACATGCACATGAAAGCCATGGCCTTTGTGCCTCTCCGTGCAAGACTCTTTCTGAATGCCATTATTGATTGTAAAATGCCACAGCCAATTTTTAGGCAGGATGATGGGAATCGAATGTCTGGGCATGGTGAATCAAAGGTCCAATATGTAGAAAATGAGAGAAAGCTCGTGGATAAGCTTGTACATGTGTTGGATACACTGCAACTTGCCAAATTTCATTGGCAATGGGTTGAGCTCAGGCTTCTCCTGAATGAGCAAGCCCTCATAGAAAAATTGGAGGTTCATGACACCTCGTTAGTCGAGGCTGTATGCTCTCTCTCTCCAAACCCCGAAAAACCTGCTGCTGCTGCTGAGAATGAGAACAACTTCATTGAAATTATCCTCACAAGGTTACTGGTCAGGCCTGATGCTGCTCCTCTTTTTTCAGAAGTTGTACATCTTTTAGGGAGATCACTTGAGGATTCAATGCTGTTGCAAGCTAAATGGTTCCTAGGAGGACATGATGTACTTTTTGGACGGAAATCTATTAGGCAACGGCTTATTAACATTGCTGATAGTAATGGTCTGTCAACTAAGGCTCAATTTTGGAAACCATGGGGCTGGTGTTCTGATCCCGTGGCAACGGAGAGAGAGAAACAGAAGTTTGTAATCCTCTCTCTTGAAGAAGGAGAGGTAGTTGAAGAAGGAACAGACTTAAAACGTCAGGAAAGAGGACCTGTCCAAGTGTCAAACATTGATTTGTTCATTGTCGGCCAGCAGCATGTAACGGAGAGAGCTTTTGTTGAATTGGTTCTCCCTTGCATTGATCAAAGCTCCATTGACTCACGCAGTACGTTTGCAAGTGATATGATTAAGCAAATGCATATTGTAGAGCAACAAATAAATGCAGTTACCCGAGTAGCAAATAAGCACACAGGACCAGTTTTTTCTGGAATTGAAGGGCCTACAAAAAAAGGCAATAATCGCAAGAGTCTTAGAGGTGGCAGTCCTGGATTAGCCAGGCGACCAACAGCACCAGTTGATAATGTGCCTCCTTCCCCTGCAGCATTGCGAGCTTCCATGTCATTGCGATTGCAGTTCCTCCTGAGATTGCTTCCTATTATTTGTGCGGATAGGTAGGAACACATGTTTATTATGTTCAGTTGCTCTTCTATGTTCTGCACGCTGTACCTGTTGCCTGCAAACATGTTTGTTGTCACTATGAGTCCTTTCCACCATAATTTGTTTGCTGTGTCCTCGCACTTTACTAATTTGGTATTTGTCATTTTTTAGTTCGTGAATGATGCTTATGGCAGTTATTGGTATGAGGGGAAAGTTGAATAATTCGATGGTACTCTCCATCATGTTAGGAGATAGTTTGTAAATTTGATTGTATAGTCATTGCTACTTGATGCTTATATAGTGCCTATTTCATATATTGGACTTGCCAGGGAACCTGCTGGCCGTAACATGAGGCATATATTTGCCTCAGTGGTACTTCGTCTCCTTGGAAGTAGAGTAGTGCATGAAGATGCAGACCAGTCTCATTTGACAGTGAGTTCTTCCTCAACAAAGGTGCTGGGATCGCTGATGGAGGCTGCTTCTGCTGCCGATTTAGATTTTTCTGGTGAAAGTCTATTTGATCGTTTATTGTTGGTACTGCATGGGCTGTTGGGCATCTGCCCGCCGAGTTGGCTGAAGTTCCAACCCAGTTCCAAGTCAACCACTGAATGCAGCAAAGACTTTGCTGGTTTTGATCACGAGGTGGCCGAGAATTTACAGGTTTGGTCATTTCATCGCTTAGGTTTACTGCTTTGGTTTTTGATGAATGAACCTGCAAAAGTTGTTGCATCTTTCTGTTAGCAGGTGGTCTTAATTTGATTTTTTATTAAGGGGGTTTGTTTTGAGGTTTATTCTGACTTCATTTTTTCTTCAAAAATTCTCAACGCTAATGAAATGAATGATTTTAGCAGTAATTTACAATAGCGTGATTAAAGTAAAGGGAATGCTTTTTGAGAATCGAATAGCTTCAATCAATATGAGTTTGACGGAGATCATCTTCAATGTTAGAATGCTATTTGAAATTAAAATGGATTATGTTGACATCCAAGTTACATGATGATGTCCTGGAGGGCTTGATAGGAGATCCAAAGGCCCTTGATCTAAGGTCAGTTGGTCATTAGTGCACTTTAGGGTGTGCCTATCTAGCATCCACTGTACTAGAAGTGTAAATCATGATTTTTTGGGCGGTTCCCTTGGGGTTGAATCTTAGGTTCATGTTTGACATGCATTTCCTAGTTAATTAAGTGGGTAGTAACTAGTTTCAATGGAGGCTACACATTATTCTGAAAGAAGCTTTTGTATATACAAGGTTATTTTTTATTTGTTTTTCTTCTTTTCTCATTTTGTAGTCTTAAGTTTAATATTTTACATGTTATCAATCATGTCGTGAAAAATAACTAAATGCAGTATGTGATACATGTTGTTAATGGGTGTAGAATGACTTGGATCACATGTTATTGCCTGACATGGTTCGGTGGCATATCCAAACTGCAATGCCAATTCTTCTCCCATCCGTCCGCTGGTCAGTCTCTTGTCAGCTTCCATTTGTCTCAGTGGCAGCCCTTGGTTCTCTACAACCCAACGTCTCAGTGTCTGGGCTCCATACTGGAACTTCAAATATTCCCCCGAGGAGTCCAGTTTCTTTAGTTCGAACTGCCACTAACATGGCAGGGAAGACCAAACCAATGCTGTTGCAGCAGGAACTTGATATGGAAATTGACCCGTGGACCCTCTTGGAGGATGGAGCAGGGTCAGGCCCATCTTCAAGTGACACTGGTGTCATTGGCGGGGGTAACCATACTAATCTGAGGGCATCCAGCTGGCTTAAGGGGGCCGTAAGGGTCAGGCGGACAGACCTCACATACATTGGTGCTGTGGATGACGATAGCTGATTTTAATTTACTTACATTCTTGAATTTGTTTGGAATGAGCAATCCCCTCAGCAGATAATGTATCAGTTTTCCCGAGTGTCACTGGGTGTAAATTAGCATATGGGTGGCATTCCCTTCTTGTCTTTGGTGACAAAGTTTGCTGCTGGGAGGCACATTGTTTTAGGGGGGGTCGGGGTGGCGAAAAGAACGTAAAGTTGATTTTGTCCTGCTGCTCGTTCGACCAGGTCTCAAACTCTGCTTGACTACTAACCTTTTTTTGATAAATTGCCCCTTCTGGACTGGCCACTTTATTGGCACAGTTCAGAGATTTTTTGTATATATAATGGTATTGCTTTTGTTGAGCTGAGCAAAGTATATCAAGAATGATCTGTAGTTGTTTCATTCTCGTCAATATTTTGTTACAAATTATCAGTTGGGCTGAGTAAAATATCTCAAGAATGATCTGTAGTTCTTTTGATTCTGTTCAAGTTTTGGTGCCTCGCGTGCAGTTTTCCAATACCAGCATCTTGGACCTATTTTCTCTCCTCTGCATGTATCGGTTAATGTGGCCATCTGCATATATTCTAGCTCAGTTGCTATATATGATTTTAATATTTTTTATTTCCCTTAACCTTCATAAATACACACTGGTGGCTATACTAGAAATATGTCACCTTGCGTGTTGAGATTGTCTCATAAGTATCAGGTATGATAAAACCACTGTTCTATTCCAGTGGCAAAGTGCCATATATGATGGCCTAGACAACCAGGGTCCGAATTCCCCCTCCCACATCGATGTGCATACAAAAAAGACTATCAGGTATGAGAAGGAAATCTATCTTCTTGCTGTATTTTGTGTTTATACTACAGTGATGATGTTTTCTGTATGTTCAGTAAATTCTGGGGATTTGGAATATGTGTTAACACAGTTAAAAAAGTGTATTGATGCCGAGGACATGTATAGGTAGTGTCCAGAGTCTTTGAATGCCTTAATTGATGGATAACCAGAGATTATTCGTGGGATTGCATTGTGTTTTTGAACTTTTCTATTTTCTGCTGTGGAGAGATTTTCCCTGAACAGTTTTCATTGTGAATGGAGAAATGTTGATAATCAAAGCTTGATCTGGTTATAGTTTTAGTACCTGGGGTCTACAAAGGTGAAGAGAATTCCTCAAATTCTCGGAGGAAATTTTCCAGGTACTGTCCTGTTCTTTGCATAGGTAGGTACCTGTCTATATGATGACTAAAAACAGGCCTGCGTCATATTGTGTTCTTGTCATTGCCTAAACTGTACTGTCTCAAAAATTGTTCATTCCATACCCGATTTATTTATAGTTGGGTATATTTGGAATGGTGTAAGTGTATAAGTCATGTTTAGTTTATTCAACTTTATATCGACTTGTTAATCAAACAAGACGATACACCCACATCCGGTAACTTATTGTTGGGCTGACTGATTGTGTTGAGAATTGTTTGTCCCAATCTACTTGTATCACTTTTCAATGGAGGGTTCATACCTTGGAGCAATATCAACTCAACTCTCTATTTTAGCTACTCAATATATTTAAATAATACACTCTATTTTAGAAAGTCACTCTTACAAATTCATTCAAATCACGTTCTTTATTTTAGTTAGTTATTTCAACTAACTTTCAATAATTTAAATTGAAAATACACGTCATTGTCATATTTTTAACGGTCATATTTAACCCAAAATTTATATTAGAGCCATAAAACTCAAGCGCTGGAAAGTTGTAAAGCATGGAAATTCTGCATGGAGAGGAAAGAAAAGGCATGGGGAGGGGGAGGAGGAGAGGCTGAAGGGCTCACCAGATTGGAAAGCCTTTTTGGTGAAATGGGAAGGGTGGGTTAGTGAGGTTTTTTGATATTGGGCTCGGTAAAATGTCTAAGGAATGAGAAATAAAGAATGAGTTGGAGTTGGTCTTGGTGCTATATAGTGCTACTTTACCGATGACTCTAACCATTGGCAGATTGTACAAGTTGAAAAAATTGTGATGGACTTCTGGAAATTTCTAGGTTGGGTTGTGGGAAAGATACTGAACACAGATAGATAATGCTGATATTGAGATATCAGGTAGTGTTTCTCATATTACATTGAACAACTTGGCATTGCCCTTTGAATAATTGCAACTCATACCCTTCTTTCGTCGCGTCATGTCGCGTCGGATATTATGCAATGAAGTTCCTCTGGTATACAAACTAGTGGACTGTTGTATTTGAGAAAGAACTGTGATTGAAACTTGAACTTGTTCATAGTTTCTATCTTCTTAGCTGTCCTGGTTTCTCATGGTTTTATCTACGTACACTACATCTTCAATCCAAGCAACAATGTTGAATGCCAAACCTTCCAATACTCTTGAGTAGCTCTCTAGGATTGCTTGTCCCACATCCTGCAAGAAACTAACATTCTTAAACTTTCGTAGGTATTTTCTAACAATATCGAAATGACATTACTGACTTAAACTAGTAATAGGTCAAGTTACGACTCAATGTTATCAAGTTAGGATTGACCATAATGAACTTGGAATCCAAAAAACATGGAATGGAGCCCAACATTGATCCTAAATCCTTGTCCCAAAATAGTTTGTTGCTCATCGTGTCCTGGCAAGTTCTCAATCCGTGACCGTTAAGAAAAGGGAAGACTACATTACCAAATACCTTAAGATTGCGAAATTACGTGTCAATTAGGCTAAGTTATGACTTTATAGAGTCGGGGATTGAGTTTTTGGGACCCATTTGAATTGCAACATAAACCGTTACGAGTCATAACTTGATCTGACTTTAATTATAACCATTACGAGCCTTGACTATAAAATAAACTCTTACCCTATTGTATTGTATCTTGCTGGTGTCCAACGTTGTCTGTGAAAGTTCAGGATATCTCTGTTTCAGGCAAAACAACAAACACCCTGCGCGCTCTGCTAAGACATGGTTTTTATCACTCCTGTCTGTATCAGACATGAGATCTTTCACCATGACCCATGATGATTTTGAGTTGCTCAGGCAGGCTTTGCGTCTCCATGTGTACATTGAAGCTTCAACCTTGTCTGCAAGCTCAAGTGCTTCATGTTCAGTGCTTAGGTTGAGACAGTCAAGTAGATATTCAGGAGAGAACTTGTCTGCTGTGTACATGTAGCGGTATATTGCATCTCCTACACTTGCTCTTCCACTCTGATAACAAAATCATAGAAGCTGTGATTAGCAAAGGTTTGAGATTGAAGTTAAGGTTTCATCGCATGTTCTAGGTGTTTAAATGTAGGTTTAAATCTATCGAATTTTTTCCATGGAGACTCAAACCTACAATTAAACGAAAAATTTGAATTCTTACCCACTAAATCAATCACTCGGTGGTTGATAGTTTAATTAAGCCTACGTTGTTGATACAATAGTTACTTCCGATTGATCTCGGTTAATATGGGATGAATTTTTTTGGCATGACATGAAATTAGTGGGTTTAGTATCGATTAGTTTTCGACACATATATGAAAATGACACGATTAATTAAAATGAATAACAAATGAATCGGATAAGTGTCATACAAAAATAATTCAATTTGGACACGATAAACTCATTATTATTTTACGCAAAATAAAAAATATTTGTTTTCTTTTTCAATTTTTAGTTTGGTATGTATGAATACCCTGTGACTCTAAATGACTATTTGCTTGGTTATGCTAGCATTTGGATTGAATGAATTTTTAGTTTATGATGAACTCCGATGGTGTGTAGGTTGAGAGAAGTGGTCCTAATTCTTAATTCATGTTGGGTTAGCGTCAGATCAATTTCGAACACAACACGATTAATAAAAGTAAAATTAGGATGAAAAAACACGAAATAACATAATCCGAAAATATGTGCATAGAAGACTAACCTTAGGAAGTGAAGCAATGTAAGTGTCTGGAATTTCCATTTCTGTAAGAACACTGCTATTGATGGCCATGGCTGCCTTGTGAATTTGGTTAGCACAGTCACGTTTGTGCCGCAAGTGCTTCCTCGCCTTCTCGGAAAGGCCACCGTGAGGAACACAGGGAACCGGCAACCACCACTTCTCCTCCGCACGCTGAGGCTGCACCACTCTCCTGAATGATCCTGATCTCGTCGACTTTTCAGACATACTCCCCTGTTCTGCATACCAAAACTCAGTCTCCTCAAAGCTCTCCAGTATTTCCTGTCAAAGAAATTAAAGTCATATCCTTGACTTAAGGAACTATCTTCCTGCATACAGGATAAAACTGCGCATATTTTTAGTCTTTTTCGAATTACAGAGTGATGAGAATCTCCGCACACGAGATAAAACTACGTGTCCTTAATCTGTTTCAAACTAAAGTGTAGAGTTTAGAGATAAAACTGCGTGAATTTAATCTTTCTCGAACTAAAAACAGTAAAAAGTGGTAAGAGTCTCGTGCACTTACTAGTAGCAGAGCATCAAGCTTTCTCAAAGCAGGTAGGTTGATGTAAATATCTGATCTTGGTCCACTTGTCATCACCTAAAAACAAGTTAAAACCAAAGGTAGGAGTGTAAATAAATTGAGGTGTTTATGAATAGCTCAAGATTATGTAAATAAATCGGTGTGTTTATTGAAACTCGTCACAACCCCTAGTCAATACCAAACACGATTTACAAACAAACCGAGCCTGAACAATTAGAGCTCAACTCGGTTCTTTTATAACTATTTTTAAGTATCATTGGGGAAGTCTTTACCTCAACAGGTGTTCCATCTTGCAAGTTCTGTGAGGCTGGGATGAGTTCTACAATGTAATCACAAACTGATAATAGGCAATTCATTTCTCTCTTCCACATCAACCTCTTCTCAGGGTGCAAAGGTTGTAGTTTCAGATGTTGCCCAAATACAGAAGCTGCACAAAAATAAAACTGGATGAGCAATGTGAGAACAATTCAATCGAGTCGTATTCAGATCGTGCCCGATATTAGTCAACTTTAGTCCAACTTGTGTTTAATTGTGTTTGTTCCGATCGGCATGTGCATAACCAATGGCCTAGAAATCTAGAATTAGAATCCCCTGTCTAACTCTAACTCGGATTGGTTATTATACATATTGGCGGTGGGTCGATCATATGATTTTTGAATTCATATCTAGAATTATTGAGTTCTATCTTATTGATTTCTTATCAAATTCTATCGTGTTAACGTGTTGAATTTTAAAAATTAGCACTCCTACTTCAATAACATCAGTTGAAAATTTTTACCATAGAGATTGGTTATGGAATTTGAGATAGTCACTGCTGTGCAAACTCCTTTCCCACTTCCAGACATGTCCTCACCCAACAATAGCTTTGAAAATCTTTCCTTCATCATTTCAAGCTCTGCCAACATTTTCATACCAATTCAGCAATTTTAGAGAGAGAGAGAGAGAGAGAGAGAGAGAGATCAGATGAACTTACCTAAATCTAAAGGGTCTTGATCACCAACCTTGTTCTGCATCATTCCAATTCTTGTAAGAACAGCCTGACGAGGAGATTTCATGGCAGGCCAGATCAAAGGAGAGGCTGTTTCAGAACTACTGTTCTCATCTGTGGCTTCTGAGAAGCCTGAAGCCTCTGAATTTGTTCTGCAGTATGGAAAAGAATCAACACTTTGAATCGAAAACCCGGGTGTTTCTGTAGGTGATTGATCATTTTGATCCACTGAAGAAGACGAAGGCTCATAACCCAGATCATAACTCTCTTCCGAATTCACTGTGCTGTCCATTTTGAAGCTCTCAAGAACTTCTGTTACTTGCTCCTCAAGTTTTAGAATCGGCAAAACGTAATGTTTCTGCATATAATCATGAAAATGTCACATGAATATTTTTTTTTCTACATGCTCAAGATTTGAAATCTTGATGGAATTGGTGGGAATTCAAAGCAATTTGAATCAAGAACAACCCGGGAATGGGCTTGAATTTTAGAATCAACAGCTAAAGAAGAAAAAAAAAAGCTACGATTTTTATCTTTTTTTTCTCAGAAAAAGATAAAGAAATGAATGAGATGTTGTTATCTGAACTTTGAATAATTCACTGAAAGTTTCTTCACAAAGCAGTCTGTGAATGGTATCTTAGAGGTGGAAAAAAAACCTGAAACTTGAAAATTTAAAGGCAACGGTTGAGAGAAAAGCAACGGTAAACAATTCTTTATGTTTTTACCTTTAAATGTAGATTCGAATTTGAACAGTTGTAACTCTAGCTGATGACCGTTTGAAACAGTTCCCTCTTAACTCTCTCTCTCTCTCTTTCATTATCTAGCAACCTTTTCTTTCCAAAAGAAGAAGCTTTCTTTGAACAAAACCCAGATCACCATGATCATGAACAGCAAGAAATGTCAGCCATCTGATCGCAAAATCGCCCGTTTTCCGATCAACCAAGACACAACCTGATGCAGAATCGGTTCTAAAATTTTTCTCGAAAATTATTTTTGAATACTACTTTTTGAAATGCAATTCAAACACGTCCAATGTGTTTGGTACTAAGATTGTATTTGTGATTATGGAAGTATTGGGTTTGTTTTTTGGTTGAAGAAGAATGAGTATTGAAATATTTATACGAAGTGGACTTAAAAAATAATACAGTGGGGACTTCAGTTATATGATTTGGAATTATATAATGAAAGATATTTCATTACATAGACGTGCATGAACTGGTTCCTCAGATGCTTCCATCAAATTAATTAAGGATTAATCATGTTTTATTCTAAGTTAAATTATGGCCAGTTTAGAGGGAAAACGAATATCGGTTTTTTGGATGGACAAGATGATAGAGTTTTGTAATAAAGAAGAAGATGATTCTAATAGTAATCTAACTACGGGTATATCAAGTGGTAACTGGAGGAACCTATAAACACAGATTCTTGAGTTTAAATTTTAGTACCCCATTGGAGGAATTAAAAACAAGATGATAGAGTTTTGTAATTAAAAAGAAGATGATTCTAATAGTAATCTAATCAGGGATAGATCAAGTGGTAACAGGGACAAATTATAAACAAAGACTTCTTGAGTTCAAATCTTAGTGACCCTTTTAAGGAATTTATTTCTTATGAATACTCTAGTTTCGGCGTGGATAATCAATTTTTGAACAAGTTGAAAATGGGATAGTTGAAGTGCATGTAAGTTACCGCCCAACCCAAAAAACAATAGAGCACATTTTTGCATTTATATTTTGCATTTGCATATTTCAAAGGAATGAGTTAACGTTAAAAATTGGTTACCATGGTTCTCTCTTGTGGAATTAGATCTTGAATAGTTTACTTTTTTGCTCGACGGTATATAATCTGTTATAAATTTAATTAGATTTATTGTATATAAACTGTGATATTTTTATCTAAAATTGAAGAAATGTTTTTGGAGGGGATTTAAATCTCTTTGTAGGTGTTAAAAATAGGTACATAAAAACATGGTTGTCCGAGTTGGATGTTTTCGATAATTTATATGATGTTGTAGTTAGTATTGTCGGGGGTTAGGGTAAGAGGCAAAGAGTCAATTGATTCCTAATTTCTGTTAGTGGGGGAAGAAAGGTCAAATGGGTTGGGAGATAGACGTGGACACCATTACTGAGTCCTTGTGACTCTTGTTATTTTGGTGTGGCTTTGTGGAAGTATGGTGGGGTTGACATAGAAGAATTAAGGGAATTTGAATTATTGAACTTTGGTCAAATGCCTCTATTAAATTAGAACAAATGCATGAACCTAACTTTGGTTCTGAAAGATGGTAGAAATTAGGAAATCCATTAGAAAAAAATAAAATCGATGTGAATGTCTTGTATTTTATTCCAATCCAACGTTGAGTTATTTTTAGGGTTTTAGTTGGGAAATCTATAGACCTTAATCCATGGAGTAGAGGGCGGGCCGATTTGAGGCACATTTTTTGAGTACTTCATTTTTTTTTCTAAAACCAACTCAATTAGAAAATTAGGATTTTTAGAATGGTCTATTTGTATATGTACTTATATACATTTGTGAGAGGTGGTATCCCTATCACAACACTAGACAAGTTCAGTTGACGGACTATTTTTTTTCGAGGGAGGAATCGCTTTTTTCTCAGTATCGGAAGGGAAAAACTAAAAAATTAACTAAGTTCTTCAAAAGATCTATCAAACTATGGAGTGAATGATTTGATCAATGAATATTCGATTCTTTCTTTAATGTAGAATTTCCTGTTCTCATTTAGTGTTGACAAATTTTCAATCTTCATATGACTTTTGCAATATTTTTGTATGTTGGACTTTGATGAGATTAGTCTGAGCTTCGCGTTAGTTGGCCTGATTAGTCGAGCTTCGCGTTAGTTGGCCCGAATACCTCTGACCGTTGAAATAAATAAATAAAAAGGAGTAGGAGTTGATATAGAATTAGGGCATTTGAATTATTGAACTTTGTTCAAGTGCTTCCCTTAAGTTCTTAAAAAAAAAAATTGCATGAACCTTCTGTTGTGGAAGAAGGCAGAAATTCTGAAAACTATGTGAAAAAAAAGATGCAAGACCCCATACTTCACAGTTACCATCAGCTAGCTAGCTCAGTTTTGTTAAGTCTTTTTGACAGACATACCTAGGAACAGGATAAGGTCGTACTCGTACGACTTATTTAAATCTCTTTCAATACACTTTTTTTCATTGTTGCTCGATTTTGACTAGAAGCATTAAAAGGGAAAAGAGCATATAAAGAGCTGAATATAAGTTTCATTGTACATCATCAGGTATAATAACAATTTCAAAGCAATAAAATTGCCCAAAGCTGTGGAATATCATCAAGAAACAAAAACTTCACCAAAGAAAAGTAATAGAAGAGATAGTAAAACCTCTTACAGTTATTTTCTATGAGCTTGTTCTAAAGGTATACAACTTCAATGTTCCATCCAAATATAACATTCAAAGCTCCGATAACAAATTGATTGATCGAGTACAGAGACAAGAGGTCGGTTGGATATGACTCACTAAACTAACTACTAGTTTTGCTTCCTTTTTTTTTTTGGGTTGAGACCTAACTTTGCTTCTGCTTATCTATTGATTTGGTGCTTTTATAGGAAAACAAGAATCTCCACCATGGGATTTTCCAGAATTTTGTAATAGTACTACACATAGATTGCCCAAGTTCCTTTTCCTCCGTAACACATTCTCTTCTTTCTGCGTGTACTATTTTCTGCAAGTCAAATAGAGTATACGTTATTTAGCATCCTAGTACATCTGTAAAATCAGCAATATAAGAAACAAAAATTAATGGACATTATGCAGAATAATCATACATTTGAAAAAAAATTGAGTCCAATCTTTATCTGTCCTTTGTAACTGTCATCTTCAAGCACCACATTATGTGGAGCAGGTCTCAGCTCTATGAATCCTCTGTCATTTGCCTCGACAATTATTCCTTCAAGATAAACTCTGAAACGAAAAAAGTGTAATCATGAAAATAATAACACTGAATAACAATAAGACAAGCACACATCTGTGTTTAAATGTTTCAATAGTTTCACATGAAATCGTTGAGTATGTTACGAACTGTTATGGTGCTTAATAGAACCAGATGAAGGAGAGGATTTTAAGCAATATGCAGACAGTTTGACATTTCTTATTGCACAAACCATTATAAATTACTTGAAAATGCTTTATTTTGGTACTATCAATAAAAGTTGGTTTGCAAGTGTGTGCATGCGTATGTGAACTCGCCAGATAGCAGTGATAAAAGAAAGAAAACCTGATAAACGACTACCACAGAACATAATTTATGTACTTCGATCACATTCAAGATAAAATTGGTGAAATGTCATTTACAAGTGCAAGCTAGAGCAGGGAAGCATCTGATAAACTCTGCATACTGATTCTCCTCTCCCAACTATCAATGGCATTATGTATATTGACAGGGGTGTATTACAATTGCATAACCACTAATAGTAAAAGCTATGGAGGTTATAGTTATTTGAGCAGAAAACATGCATTCTAGGATTAAGGACAAAAGTTAAAGAAGATATTCAACCTGTTATAGGGGAAAACATAAATTTAATAAAACTAAATTTATGAAAATATATGAGTACTAATTAATTGGACCTAATTTGAAGTAAAAACATGCTTTAAGCAAAGAAGTTACACTGTTTCACCAACAAATCCACCATCTGTGAAATATTCCTCATCCATGATTTGAAATTTAAGGTGGGTCACGTTTTCCCAGTCCGACAATGGCAATTCAAATGTGAAATCCTCATTCCAGCAAATTTCTTCGTGATTACCTGTAGCACTGAACTTCATTACTTGGAAAACCAAAGGATGTTAAAATTGAGAGTTGGAGAAATTAGATTGTTTATTTGCTTTGATGGGGCATCCTAGGAAGGTTTACTAGAAGTATACCTCTGGAAGTCTTGCTTCTACGCACCTGAGTTCCACATTCAATGACAACATAATAGGCCGGTCTCCCTACAAACATAAGAATAAATTCAAAATGTCAACAACAGCCATAGAGTATAAAACCAAAGAACAAGAAAATCAACTGGAAACTGCAAATCAAAGTGCTTCCGACACTCTATGAATTGATAGCAAAATGGCATTTGTGATAATTAGCACTGAGAGAGAGAGAGAGAGAACCAATTATATTTGTATGTCTAATGCCTTTGGCACTCACAAGAAGCACTTCAAGGATACCTCCTTGCATACGAGAGAAAGAGAGAGAATATTTATTTTATTATTTGTTTGGGAGCAGGGGGAAGAACAGAAAGAGGTTTTATGGTGTAGACGTGTTGTAGCATTTATAATTATAAGCCATGGAAAAATTAATGACAGCAGTTTCAAAAGCCAGTTTAATATAGCATTTATTGAAGGGGTACAATTCAAAGAAGCACATTAAATCTTTGGTTTAATGAGATATCAAATTCACTAATTAACTAATTTCAATAAACGGCAACTGAAAATAAGAAGGCAAGAAACATAAGATGTGCTGAAAATAATATGTCAAATTCTGAGAGTTGTGATGAAAGGACCAGATTAAGAATTCAAACAATCTAATGCCGAAGGGTGCACCCATTTCTTGGAAATGAGTCCCGGCAAGTGCAACTGCCAGGAAAAGAAACGAGTTAAAAAATATGACCATTTTAACTACTTTTTTTTTTTTCACCAATGTGCTTTTGGTCCAATGGTACTCCTTGCCTTGTGAAGGTTTTGCCTTCTTAAGGTCAAGGGTTCAAGTTCCCCTTCCCCCTCCCCTCCCAAAAAAAAAAAAAAAATTTAACTACTTTTTTAAAACGAGAAAACTTGACTTTAGCTCTCCCTTAATTATTTGTTGCCTTCAGTTTTTCATATAAACCATCTAAATCAAGAACAGTGGAGTTTTCTAAAAGAACATTGAAAACACAAGGATTGAATAATGCACAGTCCCATAACTGTAGAATGGAAATCGTTCCATAGTTAGGACATGGCATACAAGACTGTAAGTATACAGTTAAAATGGCACAACAAATGTAACTAAGGTGACCATAAATGGAAAAACTAAAAAGAAAAAACTGAACAGACAATTTTTGAAAAAGGAAGTCCTAGTCTGATCTTTTGGCAAATAAAGAGTGTACAGGGTTATTTTCAACAATTAACAAGGTTAATTGAACAAAACAATAATATACTCTGTCTGGAGATCAGCCAGCTGCAGTCTGCAGAAAATCAGCTTGATTAATATCCTTCCTATAATTCGGATCCAATCATGCTATATCCTATCTCTTTCTTCAATCCCTTCTCATCTAGTAATTTTCTCAATTTCTCCACATCTTTCCATCTACCCTGTTCTGCATACAAGTTTGACAAAATCACATAGTAGCTGGTGTTTGTTGGGTCCAAACCAATGAGCTGTTGTGCCACAAGTTCTGCAATATCAATAGAACCACGAGTTTTTCTACATCCAGCAAGAAGAGATCCCCATATTCGCTTATCAGGCTCAATGGGCATTTTGTTCACAAATTCAAGGGCTTCTTCTACATATCCTTGACGGCTAAGCATGTCCACCATGCAAGCATAGTGTGCAAGCTTTGGAACAATACCATACTTTTCTTTCATTGCATAAAACCAGTTCCAACCCTCGTATTCAAGCCCACAGTGACTGCAAGCAGACAGGACAGAAATAAAAACAACATTGTTGGGTTTTATTCCACACCTCAACATGTTTGAGAAACACTCAAGAGCCTCCTCTCCACACCCATTCATCCCATACCCGTTGATCATTGAACTCCAACATATAAGATCTGTAGTAGGATTTTCATTAAAAAGAGCCATCCCTTGCCTTAATCTGCCTAATTTACAATATAGATCAATCAATGATGATATAAAAAAGGTGTTGGAGGAATAGCCTGCTTTCGTTACATGAGCATGTATGCTTTCCCCAATTTCATGAGTAGCAACTGAAGAACAGGATTGTAATAGACTTACGAAAGTGATCTCGTTAGGCTTTTCATTTGCTAATTGCATCTGTTTAAATGTATCAAAAGCATCACATGGGTGTCCAGTTTGAGCATAAGCTGATATCATTGCACTCCAAGCAATGTGATCTTTTGGATGGAGTTGATTAAATACAATTTTGGCTGACCCCACTTCACCAACTTTTGCATACATTTGAAGAAGCGCAGTCGCTGTGGAAACAAAAGCCAAAAACCCACATTTCAAAACAAGGCCATGAGATCCCAGTCCAAACTCAAGTTTTTCTGCTTGTAAAGATGCTCCAATCACTTCCCCGATAATAGTTTCATCTGGTTCAAAGCCAGAAGATCGCATTTCAGAAAACAAATTCAGTGCTATTTGGGGGCACTCATTTTCAATACACCCATGAATCATACTCCTCCAAGAAATGATATCCTTCTTTGAAATCCTGTTAAAAATCTGAATTGAGGACTCAAAATTCCTATGTTTTGCATATACATTTACAAGTGAGTTTTGAACATTTGTATGCGAATAATATGCCTTTTTGATAGAACACCCATGTACCTGTTTTCCAAATTGCAAAACATTAAGATCAACACAAGCAGGCAGTATGCTTACAATGCTCACATGATTTGGTTGCAAGCCATAAAATTGCATTTGCCTGAAAAATTCAAAGGCTTCAATATATTTCCCATTCTTCACACATACAGAAATCATTGCGCTCCACAAAACTACATCTTTATATGGCATGTCATCAAACAATTTCAACACAGCTTCCATGTCCCAAACAGAGTAAACTCCTAAAAGAGCTGTTACAACTGATACTTCCAAATCAAACCCCATTACGATCACCAACCCATGAATTTCTTGTGTCATGTCTTCCGAACCAAGAACATTGACAGCCTGTATAATGCTCAACACTGTCACGTAATTCGGTTTGTGATCATTCATAAGCATTGTTTTGAACAACCCAATGGCCTGTCCCGGCTTATTTCTCCTTACCAAACTGGATATTCTAGAAGTCCAAGATATTACACATTCATTTTCACCAAAAATCTCAAATGGGTCTTCAAAATACGAAGGGCTCGAGGACAAGGAACTGTGATACGAGCTATATATTGAATTTCGAGTAAAACGCTGTCTCTGGGTAATTCCTGCGAACAGTCGGTATGCATTCTGAAAACGAGGATGCATATGATATATACCGATGAAAAGAATGGTATATGTTTGCTTTTCTATTGATTAATGGAGAAACAATCCAATTTTTCTTTGTGGGTATGAAAGAAACTGCAGAAACAACAGAGAAAGACCATGAAAGATTGAATACCAGCGAGTCCCGCCCGAATTCAAACAAGGTCACATGACAGAGGTCGCAGTATGGGCATTGGCATAAAGTGGCATATCTATATAATAAAACTCATAATTAAATTGCATAAAGTATAATAACGGTTTAAATAAATATTTTAAATCTGACGATTTATAATATAACTTAATATATTAATTTTTTAATTTGAGTAATTCGATCAATTTATATTTAACTTTTTAATCACAATAAAAAAACGTGTTTTGCCCGGAAAATCTATTAATACGAAGTTTATAAGCATGAGACAATTGTTAGACGCTCTTATAGACACATTTTTTTTTTTGTCCAACGTTATTATAAGAATACGATAAAATTTAAACTCGTGATTTTAAGATTCAATAAGAGGACGATAATAATTTGACCATGCTCTAATTTTGGGTGGTTCTAGGCTTTTCTAACTACTCATGGACCAAGTTGACCCTTAGACCCTGAGTGTGCCTCCTTTTTTCTTCAATTTTTTAGGCATAAGTGATGGTTTTTTTGGGTAAGTTCTGATCACTAGTAATACGACTAATATATTAATTTTTCAATTTGAGTAATTCAACCTATTTCACGTAAGTCAAGTTAGTAAACACAATTATGTTTCAGAAAAAAACGTGTTTTACAAACACGACTAACGTATAAATTTTCAAAACACATGGTTGGTCAACCACTTTGCTTCAATACACGTTAAATGCTGACAAGGCAAAACTTTTAAATAAATATGGAAATTTGTGAGGCTTAGCATGAGAGACATCAAAGTTTACATGTCTCATTATACTCGTACAATATAATTAGTTAACTCACAAATGAAGGAAAACAGTTATACAAATATACAAATTTAATTTTAGTTCTCTGTAATGATCGATGTAGTTGTAGTATTTTAAAAAAAATAATAATGTAATTGTTGACTTGTACCTACAATATCTCATTTCAACCGAGCCATAATTGTCTATTTAGATAGATAATTGTTGTTTATCTTTCCTTAACTTTCATAAACGTTATTCCCAACTATTTTTTTGATATGTTTTTGCAACATCTCTCGCATAAAGTCATTTTAGAAAAGAGCACCGGCCGAGCGCCATGAATGAATAAGAAATTGACATCAATGATTTTTTATTCGACCGAGTTGAAGCTAGCAACATGTACATCTTAGATCATTTTAATTTCAATTTCTCCATTCTAATCACATTCAATCATTTACTAATGATTTCCTTAGCCCTCACAACTGAACTTTTATGGGTCTGTCATCGACACATGATGAGATCGACTTTTTAAATTTAGTAGTACATGATTAAACTTGATCGAAATTAACAAAGTACGAAATATAGATGGTCCAAATCTCTCATATAATTTTTTGTCACCATGAATGACTTTTATCAAAGTTTCAAGGTTATATACCACCTTGGGGGCACTCTCATTTTCAAAGTCACTCTAAGGGAAGATTATGAATTCTTAGATGCTTGGTGACCAAGCACTGTTACTGGTCAGAGGTTCCTTAGAAGAATTAAAACTGAAAAGGACCATGCAGAAAATAGTATAAAGAAGTGCATATGACCAGGTACCTTCTTCTTACTTGCCTTCTGCAACTTCATTCACATGCAGACTAACAATTCAACCCTAATATCATTGACTTAGTTTACATAAATAAGTACAAATTGTTCTATAAAACCCCAGTAGTATATATAAACAATGAACATATCTTAGTTGTCCCTTTCCTTTCATCGTAGTAGAAGTCATTAATTCCTCAAAGTGTAATCAATTACATCGTAGTTGCGACTCAATGAGATTGCAAAAGTTATTTCATCGGGTTATAACTTGGTATGTATAAATCGTAATTTAATCTGATTGAATTACAACTTTCAATGTAATATCGAAAAGCATAAAGGATCGATCATTCTTAACCACACAAAAGTTCAAACCTATATGTATTGCATAAATATTTTTCGAACTAGTTTTTAAGCACTTTAATTAATTTTTCAATAATCCGATCAGAGACAGGCAGATTATCCATCCTCGTCCAATCAAAGACAGGACTACGTGTGTGTATATGTATGTATACCTCTTCTTTGTTATGTGTTGAGTGAGCACCCACCTATATCCCTATATAATAGCCCAACCTAGGTGGACAAAGGAAACCTTTTTCAGTACTATTTTCAAGAAAATGGTTACAGAATCCCAGACATCCATACAACTGCCAGTTGTAGACATTTCTAAGCCACTGCACCCATCTTCTCTCTCCATTCTTGCAGAAGCCTGCAAAGAATGGGGTTTCTTTCACATAACCAATCATGGGATCTCCAAAGATCTTTACAACAAAATTCATTCTCTCTCCAAGCGCCTTTTCAGCCTCCCTTCTGAGACTAAACTCAAACTTGGCCCTTTCTCATCTCTGAAAACTTACACTCCTCATTTCATAGCCTCTCCTTTCTTTGAGAGTCTTAGAGTTCGTGGACCAGAGTTTTCTGCCTCAGCTCAGAGTTCTGCAGATGCCCTCCTTGACCAGCAAAATTCTGAATTCAGGTAATATTCTTTTAGCTTTACTATCAATTTTCTCCCCTCATGCATACTTTTGTTTGCTTTCTCTCTCTCTCAGAGTTCAGTATCGTATCAAAAGTTATGGCCTCAATTGGGTTTTGCACCTCAATCGAGCTTAAATGTTATGATTGATTGTATTTCTCAAAAGACAACCTTTCATTACAACCTCTTTTGATTGAGTTGTAATCTCACTCGACTTACTAATTTTCGGTACGTTGCCGAATAGTAACCCTCCAATGGAGTAGCCTTTCCCTTCTTGGTATAGAGTGTGTGAATATTTATGTTCTTCCCCTTTTTTTGTGTAATTTTACAGTGAGATATTGCAAGAATATGGGAGCAAAATGACAGACCTATCACAGAAAATTGTGAAGACAATGCTAATGAGCTTAGGTGAGGATTTTGAGAAGAAATATTATGATTCTGAGTTCAAAAACTGTCATGGGTATTTGAGGATAAACAACTACTCAGCTCCAGAGAGTTTGGAAGAAGAGGCTGAGGGACTTGGAATGCATACTGATATGAGCTGTATAACAATAGTGTATCAAGATGAAATAGGGGGGCTCCAAGTGAAATTAAAAGAGGGGAAGTGGATGGACATTAACCCATGTGAGGGGACCCTAGTTGTAAATATTGGTGATATGTTGCAGGCATGGAGCAATGGAAAGTTCAGGTCATCTGAGCACAGAGTCATTCTAAAGCAGCCTGTGAATAGGTTTTCTCTAGCTTTCTTTTGGTGTTTTGAGGATGAGAGAGTGATCTTAGCCCCTGATGAGGTGGTGGGGAAAGGAAATATGAGGAATTACAGGGCATTTGTTTGCTTGGATTATTTGAAATTCAGAGAGAACAATGAGAGAGGAAAGTTTGAGAAAGTTGGGTTTACTGTTAAGGACTTTGCTGGGATTGGACTTCAATCTAGTGGCTAGAAGATGGAAGGCATGGCTTGCTTCATTGTTTTGAGTGGAAATTGGGGAATCCGGATATCCTCTAATACATTTTTCCTCGATTTTCATTGTCAATAAATCATAAATCGTGTGTTTATGAGGGACCCACTTATGTCAGTACGTTTTATTTATGTTAATATAGGTGTCATCTACGATTGAGCGAAATTAAGTTAAAGTATATTGAAATGAATTTGGATAGAATTGTGGTGTCGAGTTCAAGTGGTTTGACTTGTTGGTGGTTAATAACATAAACCTTGTACAGTTGGAGTTCCAACTTGAGTTTTTTTTTTTTTTTAATGAATTATTATTGTTTCATGTTTGTAGTTATGAAGCAATTTATGACATATTCTTAATGGAAATACAATGATGGGTTTACTCTAAAAGCATGTAGACATCTTGTTCCTTAATTTCCTCTTCCTAATGATAAAAATGAGATGCTTGATCAAGATATCTTACCTTTTTGGGTGGAAAAATTAAAGTTATCTTTTTTTAGACGATAACTATTGATGATATAATATTTGATTCGTAAGATGGGATTTGGATTCCACCGTAAATTATATATCACTCTTGCAAATTCAAGTGACACCTATTATAGAGTATGCTCACCTATATACGGTGGATAATTTACTATTAAAAAAAATTAAAAAAGAGAGTATTGAAGTAGATTTAGATCCAAGAAGATTAAAATATTTCCAATAAAATAGAGTTGTTACCATGAAGTACTATTTGAATTTTTCTCTTTCTTTCCTTTTCTTTCATTTTTTTTTGTTCAAAAGTCAGAGGTATTCGGGTCAATTATACGCATTTTGACTAATTTCCTTCTTGGTCAGGTCAAAAACAGACCATCTACATTAGAATTAGGGTATTCATGAAAAATAAATCTCTCAATTTTGGCCCAAAGGAGTTACCAAGATTCAAATGTGATACCTCTTGATACTCCTCCCTTCTCTTTCAATCACAAGGTTGTGCATTGTACTAATTAAGTGGGTTGTTGAAAATTACTAGATCTTATGTAGCAATTAGCAACCTAAAGGATAACGGATGTCATAGATTCTCTCTTTCATGCATTATGTGGGAAATGCATATAAAGAATAGTTAAATCACTTCCTACTACCTCTTCATATTGTGATGCATATGTCACCAATTCATGCATGTTAATTAGGGGCAAGAATTTGGTCTAAAAATATTTACAATCCAACATTTACATTTTTGAAGTCTAGAGAATACAAAATCATATGATTTGAAAGTATTTATTGCAGATACTAGTGTGACAATGTTTTTGATTCTGCGATCAAATACACTTGATCAAATTTACTCTTGCGATTAGATTGACAATGAATTATATCATTGCGATTCAGACATTACATTTAGATTTGACAATTTTAAACACAAAATGCGCGTCTAAAATATTTTGACACAATAAGCTACAATAATGAGTTAAAAATATTTTGATGTAATAGGTTCACGACACGAGACAACCCATTATTAATTATAAATATATCCATCATTGCATATGTATATGTATGATCTATATATATATATATATATATATATATATAGAGAGAGAGAGAGAGAGAGAGAGAGAGAGCTGGTCAGCTTTTTTTTCCAACACCATCTTATTGCTTTGAAGAATTAATGGGAAGAGCATTAAGGGATTAAACAACCCATAAAGTTTGCAACTTGCTGTCAATGTTGTAAAGACACCTAAAATATAAAACAGTCAACAAAATCATCAACTTGTCACATTGTCAACCGTCCAAAAACAGGGACTTTAAATCAACTTGTTTATATTAATCTGTCATAATGGTTCTGCCACACGTCTTGTAAAGAATCCAAGCTGCAACATCAGTCAATTAATCAAATAATTACCCATCAACTTGCTATGAAAAAAATATGAATTGTTCGAGTGATTAAGATATTGTTCATTCAATTGATTACGTGATTGAGTTTATTTTTTGATAATTCAAAAAATCTTAGATTCAATCTGTTTGCACACCCTCCGATACAAGAAAGTGGATAGAATAAGAATGAATAATGAACAAAAAGAGATAAAAAAAATCAAACTGTTGATTTACGCATAAATACCAATTTAGAATCATATTCTAGATATGTTGACTCATGAAGAATGTCAGTACTAAAGACTTCAATAAGTCTGTTAATTCTTACAGAATATTAGAAGAATTGAGAATAGAAGAGACAACTCTCTCAATTATATTAATCAATCAAAAACTCCTTAACCCTAAGACTTACAAGAGTATAAATAGTGTTATAACCCTAAAACTAATTAAGAAATAACTAAACGTGACCTAATTATCATCAATTACATAATTAGACTATCAATACAAATTTTGCCATAAAAAAAATTATCAAATAATTATACTACTAAAAATTACTAATCACCCAAAAACGTCATTTTCAAGCCCTAAGTGAAGGAATTTACATGAAATTCATCCAAGGTCATTGCATCTTCTGTTAGGGGTGCTATGGGTTCATTTTACTCCACCGTTAGTGATTGGATATGGATGTTTAGAACTCTTGTATGCAGAAGGGCCTCTGAAAAGGTCAACCCGTTTGACAGTCCCGAATCATTCTCGATATCGATCTCATCAATCCAAGTATTATGTTGCTATACGATCTGCATCACCCCCTAAGGGCGGACATGCTCTAAAATCGTGATGGCTAGTTGCTAAGTTCGAGAAAATAATCGATGAAAGTCTGGACACTCTGTAACCAAAATAAAAAGTCAACAAATAAAACTCTCATTAATAATTTTATGATAATATTTATTATAAAAAATATTCTCTTAAACAAAAGTATTTGTATTTGGATAAGGCTCAAGACTTACCATAGAAACATTTTTTTAATGAAATTTTAAATTTACCTTGTAGTGTCCTCAGTTATATCTGGACTTTCATAGGAATTTGATATTATCTACCATTCATATTCCTATCGACAATTAAATTCACCAAATATAGAAATAGGATAGAGTACGAACGCACAATTAATTGAAAAAAATGGTGGACATGGAGGATGAAGGAGATAACCATAAATGCTTCGTCTCACCACGAAAGTCTCCCTTTATACTGTTTGTAGACTTAGAAAATAAAAAATGTTCCATGGCCATTTGGAATTTATGGTGAAAGACTCTCTCTAATATGGTGAAGAGATTTTTTCTTAAATACTATATAAACATCATTATTATCTATCTAGATATATATCTAAGAAATTTAATTCTTGATTTGTAAAAATATAATAATGATTAAAATTGATTTAATTTTTATTTACTTTAATTTAACCGTACAAAATTTATTCTAATTTTTTTTTCTCACTCAAATCACATTTTTTTTAAACAGCTCCTGATGTGAGACTATTCAATCAACATAATTTTCAATGTCCAATAATTCCATTAATCCACAATTAGCTCTCTCTTTTGTCTACTACTTTTTTTTTGGGTTCGTAAATTAAGTATAAATTGCATTATTCAATAAAGAGTTAACTAATCTATTTAGTTCATGAATTATACTATTTATGTCAATCAAGTCCTTGAAATTATGTTTTGTACCAATTAAGCCCTTGAATTATGTTATTTTGGGTCAATGTGACCCTTTCATTCAAATTCGCGATTAACTTTGATGGAATTTCCCACGTGTGCATCACGTGAGTCGAGAATTACCTTAGAATATTCAATATATTAGTAATACTACATTAGCATTGATGATATATCATTAGGGGTGTTTAAATTTACGATTAGCTGCAATTTCCTACTCTATTCGATTCTACCCTACCCTATTGAGTGGCTAGCCACAAAAATCGGGTATGAATGCAGAAGAGTTTTTGGTCTTCAGATTAAATCGGGTAGAAATATGAAAATTGATGGAATGCGGAATGCTGAAGAGTTTTTGTATTCCTACCCTACCTTACCCGCAAAAAATATATTTAACTTTTTTTATATTTTTTTTAGTAATTATAAAAGTATTTGTGTGGTATAATTTATATTATTATATTGTTATTGTTGTGGATGTTTGAGTTGCGAAAATATGGACTTGTTTTTTATGTAGGTTACATGATTTGTGGTGAACTGATAATTTATTAGAGCAGTTATGATTTTACTGTGTTTCATATGCTTTAAGCTTAAAATAATTATTATTGTATTTGTGTAACAATTATGATGAATTAATGTTTATACTTTCTTATGTTTTATTGTAATTATTGTTGTAGTTATTTTAGATTTTAGTATTATTTATTTATTATACTGTTAAATTGGTGAATGTTATTTAATTGAATTGTTAAAATAAACTAAAAATTAATAGCTACATAAGTGTTTACCCGACTTTCTACCTGATTAATCGGGTAGGAAGTCGGGTAAGAATACCACACCTGATCGAGTAGGGTAGGCCAAGAAAAAATTCTTTCGTAAAATATTAGAGTAAAAAAACGAAAGACTATATTTCCTACCGTATGATAGAGTAAACACCCCTAAATAATATCAATCACTAATAAAATTTTAAATGAGAAAAGTCAACTCCACTTAAATAGTTATTAATTTACATGAAATAAAAATGAGTAATTATCTGTTTCGATAGGTAATTATTGACTCATGTAAAGTTTATTTTTTTATTTATTTACATATTATTGATTAGTGATATCACTTGATTTGATGATGAGCAACGTTAGATAATCCAAATTTACATTCTAAATGAATGAAGATCATTAAATTAATGGATCCTATTTAAAAATATTGATAAGACTCACTCATCTAACGGTCCCGTTTATTTATTTAAAATACAAATTTAAGTTACGTGGTATTTTCCCTCGTTAACCGTTGCAATGAATAATTTTTCCCATAATTGTTAGCTACGGACGGACACAAAACAATCCCGTGGGTACTGTGGACCCCATTTGGCACATGCGAGACGCATGATTCGCACGTCCGAAGATAAGTCTGCCCAAATGCCTCATCCGTGTCAATCCCACATTCTCAGACACGCTCGCACGCGTGCCAAACCCTAGCCTTCGCATGCTCCGCACATACCACCGACTCTCTCTCTCTCTCCTCCGCCGGAGCCTCGCCGGAAAACCGAAGCTTGAAAAACACGTAAGTTCTCTCTCCGTCATTTGTTTCTCTCTCCAGTTTCCTCATCTCATTCATCTCCGGTCACCCAACTCCGGCCAATTTGCCGGAATATTCTCTCTCCCGCCGCGAAACGACGTCATGTAGATCTGTGCTTTTCTAGGCCAGTGATGATGATTTTAGGTGTTTGTGAAGGTGTTAGAGAGCTTGAAACGACGTCTTGGAATATATTTGCGTATTTTAGCTGTGATTGAAGCAATAAATTGGGGTAGACCGAGAAAATAAGGAAGCAGTCGTTGGAACATGGAGAATTTCAACTGTTATTGGTCTCATAAACGTAAAAGACTCTAAACTGAGGCGTGTGTTTAAGCTGATATCGTGATGGTAACTGAACATGACTCAATTTTATTACATAAATGTTTTTTCTTATTTTTTTCTTATGTGTTTGTGATTAGACATGCCTTATTTGAAGGTGAACTATTAGCAGAAAAGTTCAAGATTTTGCCTAAGAACTATGCGTTAAAATTGATATATTATGGTTAAGTGGATATTAGATCTATATCTAGGTTCTAGAACATAAGAATAGAAGTTCATTACTTGAGAGGATGCAGGGGGGATTGGCCACGTACAGACTTTACTTTTGACGTTGTTTTCATGATGACTCAAGCCCATGACCTTGTGGTTGTTAGCTCGATAAATTGTTCTATACTGTGGAAAGAATTTCATAGGCAGTTTTTGAACTGACATAATGAATTTAGGTAGATGAGGTTTATTTTTTCTGGATGTAGGTGGAAATTAGGGAGTTTTGTCTTTGTTTTTGAATGCAAAAGATTATGATGGTTTCCATTTTCTTCGGAGCTCCAAAAATGAGGACATGTATAATTGATTGCTTTACACTTTTTTTGGGATTATGTTTTTTATTTACTTGGTTTGAGGTATGATTCATTTGTAACTCCTATTATTCCAGAAATTTTTAAGGCCAGCCTGGTGTGGTGCTTCCCATAAGGAAGCATGAATAGTTTGGAAATCACGTGTAAAGTAAAATTCTTTATCATGCCAATTGCTGCAGGAAGAACGATATGATATGATAATCACAGTTGTAATAGTTCGGGATTGGTAAAAGAAAACAGAAAGGGGAAATATGGCCACTGAGATGCAGAAATTTGGAACGAGTGAAGAAGACGATGAAGACACGGGGATGGATGTGAAAGAAGAAGACGATGAGGATGATGATGATGAAGATACGAACATTGCGACCCAGGCTATGGTAGGTGTTGATGGGGGACTTGCATCTACCAGCATCAATAATCAGTTTCAGCATCACCAGCAATTTCAAGAGCAACAAACTCCCCAGGGAGTGGCTCGAAGGTGTAGACCATTGGAAGAAAAGGAAAGAACAAAGCTGCGAGAGCGGCAGCGAAGGGCTATTACTGCAAAGATCTTGGCTGGGCTTCGCAGGCATGGGAACTATAATCTTAGAGTTAGAGCTGATATCAATGATGTGATTGCAGCTTTAGCAAGGGAAGCCGGTTGGGTTGTTCTTCCTGATGGAACCACTTTTCCTTCCAGATCACAGGTGATTTATTTCTGAAGGGAAAAAATCTCCTTGTATATGGTTTGAACAGCTCATGCAGATGGTAGTGATATCAACCTTTTGGTGCATTTGCTTGTTTCTGCTTCCAGCTGGTAGCATACAAATGAATTTGAAGGCAATGAGATATGAGCATTAGGTGTTAAATTAATTGCATATCAGAATTAAGTCTGTCTGGCTTGAATCTAGTCCCCTACCAAAGAAAAGAAGGTTAAGAATAAAGATATAGATGCAGTGAGTCTTTACTCAGATATTGGAAAAAAAGGATACCTCTTGAAGCTTTATCCATGTCATGTGTATTGACTTACTGATACGTTGAGTATGGATGTTGTATCTTTTCTTTTTCTTTTCTGAAGGTATGATTACGTATCTTCATCCTCAAAATTGTGAATTGCTTGCTTAGAATATGACTTTGGTGATGGCTGTATTATCTCTCTCTCTCTCTTTCTCACACACACACACACACACACATCTTTAGGCTCTACCATGGCAAGTGTCTCAATTGTAACTTCCTATAAAAAATAAAATTATTATATAGATAAAAGTTAAAAGAGTGAACTGTAAATTTAGAAGAAAGTTACATCCCTCGTCATTCTGTCTTCTCTTTCTCCTTTTCATATGCATAAGCTATAATTCCATGTATCATGCATAAGCCATCTTATATTTCTAGTGAATCTCCAAAACCTACCAGGATATTATCTGTTCAAATTCAACAGGGCACAAGACCTGCTAGTGGCACATCTACTTCAGCGATGCCTTCATCATCTTCACATTTGCCACTGCAGCAAACCTCGCCTGCTTCATTGAGGGCATGCCCTTCTGGATATCAAGGTACAGTGGAGTATAATGCAGATCATATGAAAGGTGGCTTTGTGCCTGCTTCATCCCCTTATAATGTATCCTCAAGCACTAGATCTCATACTTCAGCAATGGTCGGACAAGGAGATGTCCGGAATGATGCTCTTCTTGGGGGCTCCATGAATTCTGTTGACAACAACCAGGTAAGAAGTTTTACTTCTTTGATTTAAGATTTTATGGATTCTAGTTCCCATCTGTTGATATCTTTTTGCTGATTTGGTAGTCTCTCTGCAATATGATTAACACCTAGATATTTCAAACCATAATGTCATGTTTTATTTTTTCTTGTGATTGATTTTAACCAATCACTCATCCAATGTGTATTTTGTACATTGCATCATGGGAAGAATGTTTCCCAAGCTCTATGTTTATTGCACTTACATTCTTCCAAGCTCTATGACTACTGCACTTACATTTGGTTTTGAAGCTATCTCTACTCTGACCTGTGCAACTATCACCCTCTGAATGCACCCTTTTCTGCACCTTTTGTTAGGTTGTTGACATATCCACAAAGTTACAGGAGCATAATTTTGCCGGCACCCCTTATGTTCCTGTTTACGTGATGTTACCGGTGAGTTTTCTAGTTTACCAGCTACTGTGTCCATTCCACCCCTGGTATTTTCTTAATTATATCTTCTTCTCTAAGAAGAGACATTCGGGAATTATATAGAGAGTAAAGTTGCTTCAAGGGCCGCTCTATGTGGACCAGTCTATATGTAAACATGCTTTAGTCTTTTATATTTCTTTTTGGTACTTAGTCTTATGAACAGAGCTTTATTTAAGTGTTGATAAATATATTTGTTGCTGGGCCTGCTCTTATTGTCGATCATGACCACTGTTTCGAGTTGTACACTAGTTTGTATCTTTGACACATTCGTTCTTTTGGGCTGGCAGTTGGGTGTCATCAATATGAAGTGTGAACTTGTTGATCCAGATGGTCTGCTAAAGCAACTAAGAGTCCTGAAATCGATAAACATTGATGGTGTTATGGTTGATTGCTGGTGGGGCATAGTTGAAGCACATGCTCCGCAGGACTATAACTGGAATGGCTACAAGAGATTGTTTCAAATGGTTCGGGAGCTTAAGCTCAAGTTACAGGTGAGACTCGTGTAAGATATATTGCAATGATTGCACTAGAATGTATTGCTTTCTTTTTTCTTTATTTTCCTTGGTTCCATTCTCTTAGTTCTCAACATATATTCTTTAACATGTTACTGAAGTAATAAATACACAGTTGCATATTCTTAAGTATATTACTATTAAGCTAAGGTGATGTCCCATTGTATGTTGTATTCATTACTATTAAGCTAAGGTGGTGTCTTTCAGTTGATTGGATATTTTTAAGTAGAGTTGCATGTACGTTGTAAATATTCCCTAGCTGATTGGTTTTCAGTGAGTTACAGTTTCTGTTATAGAATTGTCTGAAAATCTATGCTGAAACTGATCAAGTTTTCAATGGGCTTAGGTTGTCATGTCCTTTCATGAGTGTGGAGGCAATGTCGGCGATGATGTTTGTATTCCACTGCCCCATTGGGTAGCAGAAATTGGTCGGAGCAATCCTGATATATTTTTCACTGATAGAGCTGGAAGACGTAATCCAGAATGTCTCTCCTGGGGAATTGACAAAGAACGTGTTTTAAGAGGACGGACTGCTGTAGAGGTATCACTCCCAGCCCCAGGTCCCAGCCTAAATGTTTGAGAGTATATTACTGCCACCAGACCATTGCCTAGGTCAGTGGTAAAATGTTTAGACTGACACCTGTAAGGTGGTTGTTTCAAATTTGAAGACATCCAATCTTTTGCAAATAATGCCAAGAGGTAGGTCCGTACCCTGTCCAGTCCTCCTAGCACCCTTAATTAATATATGGGGACCTAAGTTGATAATTACTTGTTTTGTATAATACAAGTATTATATTATTCGTCATAATGTTTTATCTTGTCTACTAATTCAGCAATAAAGCTAATGAAGCTCTGAGTACTACTTGTCTATGTAGTTTTTTTTTTCCTTATGTTTTCCCCCCAATAATTGTTTCTTTAGGCCACCATCATTTTTCTCCTTTCTTAAGAACCTCTAAGAATTCCTGTATTTTGACCTTTGCGTTTTCTGTATCTTCTTTCTTTTCAATCAACACTGTACTACCATAGTTTCCTTTGGGATAATAATGGCTAAATTGACGGATTAGCTGTGAGTGGATGTGATTCAGAGTAATGATTCTTAATTCTAAAGGAAAATGCATGCAAATCTCTTTTGCATATTGACATGTTGGATATCCCCCCCCCCCCCCCCCTTCCTAAAAAGCTCCTTTGGTGCAAGTCATTATTCTGATTTAGATATTTTAGTGTTTTTATTCTCTGAAAAATGGATGTAGGTTTACTTTGACTGCATGAGAAGCTTTCGAGTTGAATTTGACGAGTTCTTTGAAGATGGTATCTTCTCTATGATAGAACTTGGACTTGGTCCATGTGGGGAGCTACGATACCCATCTAATCCTGTAAAGCATGGTTGGAGATATCCTGGTGTTGGTGAATTTCAGGTAATAAGTGATGCGATCTTTGCAGTCAGACGTTCTCTTTATTTTTTTTTTAATCTTTAATTGGTGTTCTTCCTTAATTTATTTGTCCACCTGTTGTAATCTTGGTTTTGGTTTATTTTTTCTGGAGAGTGGGTTGAGGATGAGGAACAAGTAGGAAACAGTTGTAATTAAGAGGACATTATAATTCTTTGTTAACATGTACGAAAATGTGCTTGAGAAGTGATAATTTTCCAACAAACATATTTTCAGAATTGCTTGGGATAGCAATTCCTTTTCTTGGCTAATCCGGTTTTTTTTTCCGCCTTACATAAATCACTTTTGACTAATAAAATTGATCTTTAGCTACTGGGAAAGATTGTGTGTCCTCATGTGCAGCAGTTGTGCATGACCTAGTTCATTTTCAATTGAGAGGGTTTGGTGGAGGGGAAATAATTTTCCAACTTTCTTCTGTCAAAACTGTTGTTGTAAGTACTCATTCAAATGTGTAGAGCTTACACATTTGTCATAAGATAAAATGTTATTGCTTTACATCTGATAATCTAGTTCTCATTATCTTCTGTGGAGAGCTTTACCAATAATTTGCCCTATTTATCAGTCCTTTTCCCCAAAGCATCAAACCAACATGTTCCATTTATTGCAGTGTTATGATCAGTATTTGTTGAAAAGCCTCAGGAAGGCAGCTGAAACAAGGGGGCACACCTTTTGGGCACTGGGTCCTGATAATGTGGGTTCCTATAATTCCAGGCCACACGAAACTGGATTTTTTTGTGATGGAGGTGATTATGATGGCTATTATGGCCGGTTCTTCCTTAATTGGTACTCTCATGCTTTGTTGGATCATGGTGATCGGGTGCTTTCTCTGGCCAAGTTAGCATTTGAAGGCACTTGCATTGCTGTAAAGGTGAGTCATCTTTACAGATTACATTGTTTCTTTTGATAAGGGGTGGATTTTATATAAATTCCTTTGCTGCAAAGTAATGAACATTATGTTCATCTTACATAATAAAGATCACTATAAGAAATTAATTGTTCTTGCTATATGTTAGTATGAAGTTAATCTAATTTCCTAACCATATTTTAACTTTTGAGCAGCTATCAGGTATTCACTGGTGGTACAAGACTGCCAGCCATGCTGCTGAATTAACTGCTGGGTTTTACAACCCGTGCAACCGAGATGGTTATGCGGCAATTATGGCAATGTTGAAGAAGCATGGGGCTGCCTTAAATTTCACGTGTGTTGAATTAAACAGGTTAGACCAGCATGTAGACTTCTCAGAGGCCCTCACCGATCCCGAGGGATTAACCTGGCAAGTAAGTGTTAGGCACTTTGCATTTGATTTGATGTTTACTGCATGAGCTTTTCATTTCTTCAGGATTAACAGATTGTTATCAGAACAGAGTTTGTAAATGTGGAAAACTATATGCAAAAATATTGTAGATGTTTGTTTTGAATTTTACCTCATAAAAATCATTTTATTTTCAGGTGCTGAATGCTGCATGGGATGTTAGCATACCAGTTGCCAGTGAAAATGCTCTTCCCTATCACCATAGGGAAGACTACAATAGGATATTGGAAAGAGCCAAACCATCGAATGACCTAGACGGAAGGCATTTTTCTGCTTTTACCTACCTTAGGCTCAGCCCACTTCTCATGGAAAGACACAACTTAATGGAGTTTGAACGATTTGTCAAGCGAATGCACGGTAAGCAATGGACGCTGCCTCTATTCTTTGATTAAAAGTCTCAGCATTTTGAGGTTCAAAACCACCAGTGTAGTTTGCCCAAACCTTTTGCATCTCTGTTCTGTTCTGTTCCATCAGACAAGTATATGTGCAAGGCACTAGAGATATACATTCATCCGATCAAATTAAATTTGAGCATGTTTGAGTTGTTTTTGACAGAGGATTCAGTGGTGGCCTAATGACCAACCACCCTGCCGTTGGACCTAAAGGTCGCGGGTTTAAATCTCACCCAAAAAACTGTTCTAGTTGTTTTGACGTGTATGCTTCTTTGACACATCATCGTTACAGTTAAAATTTTTGGTTGATTTTTTTTGTTTTTTCCTCTATTTTCCATCGCAGGGGAAGCAGTTCTTGATGTCCAGGCATAGTTTGAAGAAAGTAGGGATATCCAACATTGTGTATTATTTAAGTCTTGCCTACAAAAAGGTGGGGACTCACCCTTGGTATTTTCTTTATACACCCATTGTAAATGAAATGCATAATGTAAATCAGACAATTATTCCTGTACTTTTTTTTTTTTTTTGGGGGGGGGGGGGGTGTTT